>JAPDSC010139255.1:0-21519 GCA_026290005.1 Latrodectus geometricus
AATAATGTCTATTGTTTCTCTATCAACAGATACATGAATTTAAGTATTCTATACTTAAATAATTTATATGTTGTTTCAGATAACAATTTAAAATAGTGATAATAATCAATATTTTTAAAGACTTCTAAAAATATTGTAAGAATTAAAAAAATTAAAATGTACAAAGAATTAGCTGTTAAAAAACTTAAATTTTTGAATTTAACAAAAAAATCAATGGTACAATTTTAATTATTCACATGATAGCTTAAACAAATTTTGAGAATCTGAATTTTTTGAAACATAAGCTACATCAAAAATCTAATCTCATGGAAGACATTTAAAAATTGCAGTTATTTGCTTTCACAAGTTATCTTAAGCAACTCAGTTATTGAAGATTCTATATAATTTATAAATATTGAGAATCTGATTTTTACATATTAAAAAGTTCTTAAAAACATTTAAATTAATAATTTTTCAAAAAACAGAATTCAGTTTTATGCTCATGCTATACAAATCTTTGTTTTTAAATATATTTTGTGAAGCTCATTTACAAAACAATAATTTGTACCGTACTAGAAAATAAAAATGTATCGCAAGAGTTTAAGTTAAAGTGTATTTTGTTATGTTGCTTAAGAAAATTTGTTATTTTTTTCCCCTTCAAGTTATTAATTTAAATCTCAATAGCAATATATCAATACAAATTTTCAAAGAATATGGAAATTTTAAATATCACAAAAATGTTTACCTCGTAGCAAAACTGTGTCCCATGGAATCTTTAACATGCACAATATCAAATGAACCTGGATGGCGTTCTCTTGAAGTGATTGTTCCAACACGCCCCAAGTTATGACCACCAGTAACCATGACTAAATTACCTAGATTTAATAAAACCTAGCAATTAGTTTTGCAAAATTATCAATTAAGTTAAATAGAGGCATAGAAATTAATAAATGTTCAAATTTCAATATTTTGTGTCTCACAGAGCATTTTGTGGCAGGTTGAAATGCGAATGGAGCAAAACTATACTAAGATGTTAAGAAAACATTATCAACCACCAATTTGTAATTAAAATGAAGTTATACTTCATTTTTATTACAGCATTTACAATTAATTTAAACCACAAGCAAAATCGATTATGCTATACTTTAGACATATTTAAACAATGCAACACTTGATAGCGGAACTCTATTCACTTAAAAGTGGAATGTAAATCTTTTAAAAATTATCCCTTATGTATTATCACTGACACAAAAAAGACAGTATTAAATAGCATAATATATAATAACAATTTACTTAAAACAATTTGGATCTTGAACATTTTCTATAGACCATAGCTTATAACCAATTCTTCTCCTTGCTAAGAGTATCACTATTTTTATTTAATGTTTATCTTATAGGCTTTTAACTTTAAAACTAAATAAAACATTACCAATTATTCAATCACTTCAAAGTCTTATTTCAATTTCTTTGAGTGGAGCAGCTTGTCCTTTTTGGACCTTGCGCTACCAAAACCCAATCAACCAACCATCATTTCTTTGAATTAGTAAAATATTTTTAATTTAAAACAATATGCAATTTTTTATTATAAATTCTTCATTGCTTTATTTTAAAAACATTATGAAATAGAAAGAACAAACAATTTATACTAAAAAAGTTACCCTCATCACACATAACATTTATACACATATTTTCAATCTGACATAACAGAAATAGCTGACATTTAAAATTTTAAAACTGCAATTTTTTCACTATTCTATACTGAACAAATGATATTCACTAATAGTAAAATCTTTGCTTAAAAATTAAATACATTTTGATATTAAAATCAGAACTAAAAATGTTTAAAATTGATCTAGTCTCACTTTAAAACATTATAAAAGTTCCCGATTCATATTTTTTAAAAAGGAATATTTAACACCATATAAAATCAATGTTGTCTCTTCCTTAAGGCTCTTTATATGCATTCAGTGTATTAACTTCTAATCAATCACACGGAACAATCTGCAGAGGAAGTTTTTTTTTAATTTCAAACAAATTCAACAAAAATTTTAATTTTCAAACTTAAGTCTTGTATTTCATCCCAAATCTATATATTGTATGGCCAACCTGTAACAATTGGCAATTATTTATAGATACCAAAAGCAAGAATCTGGAGCCTTCATGAATCAATTAAAAAATATTGCAATAAACATAAATTGTCATCTACAGTCATAACATACTAAAATAATAAATTGTATTAAAATATTATACATACCAATATCAAATTTAATAAAATCCATGATCTTTCCAGTAGCAATATTTAAACGAATGGTATCGTGGACTTTAATGAGTGGATCAGGATATCTAATTGTTCTGCCATCATGAGTTACTAAAAATGGGATTCCTTTAGGTCCAACTTGGACACGTTTGACTCTGCAAAGCTTATACTGCATAAAAAAACATAGAACACAAATTAAATTTTTTTGTTCTTATATATTAAATGAATAACATTTAAAATTTTAATTCTTTATAACCCTTCACTAAAAATAAACTAAATAGTTGAAAAAAAATATTTTTCCAGAAAGTTATTTATCATCAAAAATATTGTCACAGTTCATACTTCTAAATTATGATTCAGTAGACAAAAGCATAAAAATGTATTAAGACAATATTTTTTTCATTTGAAAAACTATGACTCACTACATCACTTCTACAAGTAATATTTTCAGTTCATGATAACAAAATTAAAGCTAATGCAAATATATTAAACAATATGAAATTGATTTCAGCAAAATTCAATGAATATAATAAATAATAATTTTTGTATAATGAATAAAAATTATATAGAATAGAAAATAAGCCAGTATTTCATAAAAAGCAAAAATACATAAAAAAATGGATAATTATATTAAGTAGAAATAATTCAATATTTAAAATTTGACAATACTAAAAACAACAAAAGCTTACAATAAAAATAATTGCTTAATAAATTACTCTTATAACAATAAAAGCCAATGTAAGTTTTTCTGATTTCTTTAAAGTAATCGCTCATTTTACTCAAAATTTAAAGTCCCCCCCCACCATTATCATTTTCAAACACAGTATTTTAATAATCAATTTAATGTCATGAAATTAAAAATAATAATAATAAAAAATTACTCGTTGAAAACTCTTATTACAGGCATGTTCAACCAATGAGATGATTTTGACTCCAGAAACAAAAAGAAAATATTGAAGACAATGTAAGTTAGAAAAAAACATAAGAAATTATTCTAGTAGGTATTATTATTAGATTACAGATTATTCTAGTAGGTATTCTCAGTAACTAGAATTGATTGTCACCCAAAGGCAATTTATTCAACATGGGCTAATTAGACTACAAACCATGTCCAAAGTAAGAATCTCAAACTACTGAATTGAAGGCCAAATTTTTACCCATTAGCCAGCCAATTCGACCAGTAACTAGTAATTTTCTTCACAAAACACAAATTTCTTTATAAATAGAACAGTTGATTTTTTTTTCTCCACCTTAGGAATAATTACACAGAAAATTTAATAAAGATTAATTTATTAATACAAACCTTTGCTTCTTCAGCTGTAATTCTGTGCAAAATGAATCTACCCTTTACATCATACAACAATCTGAAGAATTCACCAGTTTTTTCAATGGTAATTACATCTGAAACATACAATTAAAAAAATTAGATAATGTAAGATAAGGAAATAAATATTTAAAACAGAAAAATCAACATATTTATGTTTTAGATTAACATCAGTAAATTAACAATGCTTAACAAAATTGTGAAACTAAAATGCAAAAAAGACAAAATAACAAGTATTACATTCTTAAGTTTAAGTACGTTTTACTTCATACCTGAAACTCAGAACATTAATAAATATCAACAGATTGCAAAATTTTTGTTACCTTCAAAAAATACCGCTACATAATTTTAAAATCTTAAGCAAAAGGGAAAAATTATTCAAAATACTTTGTTTTATTTTAGAATTATTATTACTAAATAATGTATAAAAAATAATATAATAATTTTGACATAACACATTAAAAATTCATTTTCCTGTAAATTATAAATAAATAATATTGTTTCAAATTCAGAACATACCCATGAATCCTGCTGGAAAGTTACTATCAGTTCGAACCTTTCCATCAACTTTTATGAGCCTTTGCATAACTATTTTTGTAACTTCACAGTTTGTAAGTGCATATTTCAATCTGTTCCTGAGCATTATTATCAATGGCAAAGATTCCCTAAGCTTATGTGGTCCAGTGCTAGGTCGAGGAGCCTAAAAAGATTGTAATATTTACATTTAATTTAATTGAAATTAAAATGATTGTTATATCAAATAAATAATGAATATTAAATACAAAAGACTGTTTTAAACAATAAATATTCTTTGAAAGTAATGTTAGGTTGGTTTATAGCTGTACTGTAGAAAAGACGAGCTTTTAACAGCTTTCAAATTTGTTCAAAAACTGGAAAGGGGGAAAAAAACCCACTTTGGTTACATATACTTTAATTATACAAGCAATTACTACTTTCCAAAAGGTTTAAAAGTATCATCCATTCACATAGTTTAATGAAAAAATTACATATGGAACACAGCATAATTTTTGGTTTTTTAATACATAATTTATAGATAAAGATTTAACTGTATATGTTTTACTTATTTACATTTTCAATAAAACCAAAAGAGAAGAAATAAGTTAATTTCATTGGGTTAATTCCCAGTGAACGGTACGCTCCTTGTACGTTACGCATATATACAATTATAACTAATTGTATAAAAATAGCTTACCGTACACTGGGATACAGCCATTTCATTGTATACAGCTTAAATACAAAGAATACATGTTTCTACATTTATATTACTTAGATAAACCTTTTCCATCAATCTTTATGATTTGTCCAAAAGATTTAAATAATTTTTTCTTTCTTTCTTTTTTTGATAGGCTAGTTTTCAACGATAGCAGAATGAAGATAAGAAATCAAGAATTGTAATAATCGCAATTTAATTATATAACTGGTAAAAAAATTTAATTTTCATATTAATTCTAATTTAATTTGATTAAAAACTTTTACAGATTTTAGAAAAATAACAATACACAAAAGCTGACACCAGAACTATAAGTAATTTCAGAACACCCTTCTCTAGTAACATATCAAACATCTTCAGGTTTTGAAAATTCAAGCCTTCCCATTTGAATATATCCACTAAGCATACATATTACTTGATTGTATGCTTAGTGGATATATTCAAATGTCTTGATTTAGTCACTTGCTGGACATGAAAGTTAATTTAGCTTGAACTTATAGTTTAAATGTATTATAAAATTACTTTAAATATCAACAAGAAAATTAGAATTTCAACTACTGACTGGATCACACGTTGTTTACTACTAGAGTAGTTTCTTTTCCTACTGCAAACAATGATAAACAATTGAAACACATTTCAATATTCATTAAAACAATAAATAAATAATTTATTATCTGATAACAATACAAAGCTTTCAATATTTTTCATATACCAAAGGCATTAGATAAATTTAGACAATATATAATTTGAAAAGGAAAACAAATTAGTTGTCAAATCTATTTAATTACATAAGAAAATATTAAGTTCAAATCCAGTTAAAAACTGCTTAGCTACATTCCCCCTCATCATACTTTCTTTATTTCATATATTAAGATTATATTTAAAATAAAAATTAATTGCGACATTTACAACAGGCCAAGCATTTATAATCTATAACAAAGTAAATAATAATTAAGAGACTTTCAGCATCTTTATTACTAATAAACACAGAACATACTATGGAATTTAAAATATTTATATCTTAATAATGATAAATGTTGTTATTTCAGGGGATGACTACTATTATTAGATTTACTGTATGGTTAACCCTAATTGACCAAGTTATGTATAACTGCCATATTTAATTAGTTCTACCATGTAAATTAATGTTGTTTCATATTTAGCTGCTACATGGAGAATGTCTAAGGTAGTGAGAGAATGATGTAATGTTATATTATGAGAATGTTTATTTAAGGTGTTTGCATGAATTGGATGAAAGAAAAGATGCATGGAATTTTGTATGTTGATTGATATGAGCACTGTAAAAGTGGTAAGGATGTGAAATGGTTAAAAGGAATGATATAAGTGATATCATGAATGGAAGTGTAAATCTAAGATAAAAGGAGAAATGCATGATATTAAAAGGAGCGTGAGAAAAGTTCTTTTTTTTTTTTGGCAATTAATAAGTTATTAGTTCAGGTTTATATGTGGGTGAGTGAAAGACAGAGTTTAATATGAAAAAGCAAATGTTCTTCTAAAACTATTTGATTTTTTTTGCTGTGAGGTTTGTGTAGAAAAGACGAGATTGTTGAGATAGATGAAAGTAAATTTGGTAAATGTGTGAAATAAATAGGTTTTAGGGGGAATTGAACGTGATACAGGTAAATGTTCCATGAAAGTTGCAGATGATAGAATGTCTGACACCTTGTTGAGTGTGATAAATGAGTTCATCCTTTCAGAGACACAATTGATTCTCTAATAAAGGTGAATCACAGCTTAAATTTCGAGAACTTGTATACAAGCGCAAACACTAATATCAGCCAAATAACTTTAAGAGGCGTAAAATGTGAAGTGGTGTCATAAAAGGCAAAAATGGATTAGATTACTATCTAATGGAATACATATGAAAAAAGAAAAAAGTACTCGTGCAACCAATTATTGGCTTACATTAACTTCATAACATGCAAATACTCAAAGCGACAATGATATTGAGGCAGTAGATGCAAAATAGATGAGGTGATGGCGGCAAAGAAGAGATAAGTATGTTTTATGTTCATTATTCAAGATATCAGCAATTTTACTATCGGTTTTTTGCAAAGGCAATATTTTCCCCATATCCTGTTTTTAAGATCATGTGTAAAATGGGACTTTTGTAAAAGTCGGCAAGGGTGACTGGAGTAAACTTTTATCATGACAGTTTACTACAATAACATTAATACAAATTATTATAATTTAAGCTAAATCCTTTTATTTTAAATTATAAATTAAAATGTCTAATTATAATACTATAATATGGTATGGTTTTAAAAGGCTTAACATTATTTGGAAGAATTTATAATATTCTCAATTAATGTTAGCCCTTTTAAATACAACACATAGTGAGTCAAGAAAATCAAGATAATGTATTCTAACAATCAATAGGTCAAATGATTGTAGAGTATGTTATTGTAGAACTTTCCACCACCTGATAAGCAAAAATTACAATACTTTAAAAAACCATAACTCACGATTCTATTTTGAAGATAATGAATATTATACCTATATAGATATTAATAAATTTCTTCTTTTATAATTATTTCAATGATTTACAAGATCTTAAAAGCTTTTAAAAAGAGTAAGATGGAATTTCAAATATGATATTGATTAGGATCATTTATTAATGTTGAACCATATGGAGAAACAAATGATTCATAACAAACATTTCAGAAAAATTAAGGTTACTATTAATTTTAGAAAGAAAATATCATGAAATAGCCTAAATAAATTATTCTATCCAAGAAATAGCTTATTATGTACTTAACTGAAACAAAAAATTTTTTCACTATCATGGAAAATTTTTTGTTAACAGAAGAATTTACTTTTGGCTGCTACTGACCTTTACAAATAAGATTTTATAAAGATTTCGAAAACAGCCGATATCTTTTAATTTTTCTTTAGAAAATTTCAAGATCGGAAGAAATTTCAGCTAACTATATGAGACTTTATAAGCAATAACTTTAAGGAATAATTAAATTACTTACAAAAACTCCACCAAGTTTATCCAACATCCATGATTTAGGTGCATTAAGCCGCTTCAAATGCTTCTTCGGACCTCGAGCCTAAAAAAATGTTATTTGACAAAAATAAAATAATCTGTATGAATATAATATGTCTTATAATTATCTCAGATACTAAAGAATGACTAGTATCAGTAAATTATTAGAAGTACCGGATATTGATAACAGAAACTTTAATAATGAAAAAAGATTTAAATAACAATTGTATTTTATCTCATAAAATGCAATTATAATGAGGCATACAAATTTAAATACATAATTTTTTTAATAAGATGTCTAAATTAAAATTTCCTCAGACACACGTGTCAAGCGATGTAAGTCCTAATTTCATTGATTCAATTGTTGTTACAAACTAAATGTGATGACAGCAAAGAATGAAGTTTATAAATGACAAAATGCAAAAAATAAATTCAGTATTATTGTTTAATTAAACTTACCATTACTTTGTTTTAGATTTACAATTCACAAATATTAATGTTAATTGACAACAACCGAATGCTTTCCAGCCAGTTTGAAAGAATCACTTCATTTCACTTCATTATTTTTCGATCGGATTGTTACAATAAAATTTTCAGAAAAATAATTTCAAGAATGAAAAGCAATTTAAAATTTTAATTCTGTGTTTATTTTTAGCAGTTAAAATATTTTATAGTATGTCAAGATGGAAATTTTATTTACAATTTAATTCAATAAATATTATTATTATTTTTATAATCATAACTGTAACTTTATTAACATTATCAAAAAATAATTATTTATTTGTTTATTTATTTTTACGAATGTCGGAAGTTTCTTCAAGGAGATGACTGAGGAGAGTAATTCACAAATGGAAAATAATGAAACAATGTATATTCCCTCAAACTTTGATTTTGATCAAATATTTTCCAGTCCAAGTCCCGACAACTCGATTTTTTCCAATTATATTTTCCCGAATAAAAATAGAAGAAAAGATGATTCTTTCGATAATTCTCCGATTGATATGAGATCATCCTTAGTACCTGCAGAAGACACGCCTGAAATTTATACTGAACAAGAAAATTCTGGGTAGGAATGAAATATTATTTCATGTTGATGAAATTTTCTCTTGCTATTTTATCTTAAAAAACATTATGTTGGCTTTTTATTAATTTATATTTCAGTAATGCAAAACGAGACTTATTCTTTAAATAATACTGAAACAAGCTTTTATTTCATAGAGATATTAACAAAATCTTCATAATTAGAATATAGATTTCTTTCCTTATTTCGTTTAATTCACATTAAGCAGTAAAACATTTTACATAATAAGTAAATACAAGATTCAGTAAATTTGTCGGAAAACTCTTCTTCCACTAAACTTTTACTAAAGATAATTTCAAATAAAAAATTATACATATTCTTCTCTCGGGGATACTTCCATAGCTTGGTTAAGTTTTTAAAATCACTAATATAATAGAACCTTAATATATTTATTAGGATGTTGTTTATTTTTATTTATTGTCCCTTGAAAATACAGCTGATTTTTTGTCACAGATTAAGAAAACAGTATTGAGTTATAGTAACGAGAATATATATTTAAATAGTATTTCTTATTAGTTAATTGCACTATTGAGAAAAAAATATGAGTGTAGAAAACTTAATTACTCAATTCTTAATATTGTCTCTTGAGTAAAAAATTTATATATCATGCATGAAAATTATACCTTTTTTTCCATATTTACTAAAGTTTTAAAAATAAATGTAACTTCAAAGATTACATATTATTCTAAAAGTTTATGTGATCTTAATAATTTTATTATTATTTAAAATTCATAAGTTACAATTAATTAACTTGTAGTGGGAATTTTTTTGCATTTGTACTTATGTTATACTTAATTTATTAAATTTTTGTCTAATATGAACAAAGTAATTTTGTTTGTATTAAACTTAAAATATGACCAAAGTCTATGGTTATTTTAGTATATAATAATAAATGAACCGTATAGAGTTTTTAGAATTGGCTGAATATTAACATAATGATGAAAAGACTAAGTTGTTTTACCTTGTCAATAATTATTGATTTTTCTACATTTTTTTCTTATCATATGCTATGAAAGAAATGAAGAAAAAATAAACAGCCATATCATGTATAATTACAGCCATGTCACATAATTTCAGTTTTCCAGTTGTTTTTATTTTTTTTCACTCTTCTTTATCTTTTGAGAGATTAAGATTTAATTATGTTTTCTAAAAAGATTTTTACATTATATGTATAGGAAGTGATTTTTTCATTACAAACTAATCATATGAGTTTATTTTTTTTTTATCACACTGCTTTATTCTTTTCAAATTATATTTACTTTACAATTCTATTTCATAAACTTATATTGCTTAAGATAATTAAATAAAATTGTTAATTACCACTGTAATAAAAGAATTACATCCAAGTATATATATATTTATGTATATTTAAATTCATAGGAAGATAATAGTTTGAATTGTTAAATACTTCTAGTTGAGTATACTAAAGCTTGCTATTAGTTAAACTGTGTCATATATTCTACAGTTCTGCAAATTAAATTTAAAATATTTAATTATATTATATTATATTTATGAATTTGTTGTATTCTCATATGCTTATTGGTGTAAAATTTTCATTTCATTAAGTGGCAACAAAACTATGTCATCATATTTCCTTAGTATATTTTAAATGAAAATAGTATTGTAATTTATTGATTAGTTGAATTCATATTTAAATATTGTGGCATCTTATGACTTAAGCATAAAATTAGTGTTATAAATTCATATATATTTCTTAACTGTTTGCTGTAAATTGAAATTAGTGATAAGCTGTGTTTTATAAATTATAGTAGATAAAAATTTTATATTATTTTTAAGTAACAATTTTAGATATATATAAAACTGTTCATTTCAAAATTTAGAATTAAAAAAATTTTTATTTACTTGTAATTAAAAAAATTATTTAAAATATATGTTAAGTAAACAGCTATTTCACTGAAGAACAATAAAATTTATTATCAAAATTTTAATTAAAATATCTAAAAAAATAATTAAGGATTTGAATGAATTTACACTAAATAATCTGATGAATAGTAAAAATCTTTATTTCCTTATAGAGAATCAAAAATTGTCATTATAATGATTATAATTAGTTATTTAGTTCATAGTATTATGAATTGGTTTCTTATGTAAGTTACCTGTTATATTAGTTGTTTCATTTATACATATATTTCATTTGAATGAAAGAATTGAAAAATCTTTGAAATAAAGCTAGATATCTAATCATTTGAATTTAAATGAATTTGTTTTACCATTTTAAAGTTGTATGTGTATCTGGCAATTATAGGTATAAATAATTACTTTCTTTGAAAAGTATATGCCTTTAAAATCTTAATTTATATATTTTTACCAGGTACATTCAACATACTATTTATGATGATCAAATATGTATGCAGATTAATCCTGGGAATAATCCTATGCCAGATAATGTATCTCATGCTACTATTACTGTAGAAAGTCGAAACAAAGATACAAATAAGAAAGAATATAAAAAATTTCATTGTGATTATGAAGGGTGTGCCAGAACTTACAGTACTGCAGGGAATTTGAAAACTCATCAGAAAACACATAAAGGTATTATGCAAATGAATTTAATTTTACTTGCTTTATTTAGTATACTTTAAAAGTTTTATAAAAAAAAATTATATATTTTTAAGAGTTTAAATTGTCCATGTTTGATATTGTGATTTTTTTTTTTTTTTTTTAATCATTTAATAAAGATTTTGTGAAAATATAAGTGTTTGATTTCTTGGAGATATATTTATGTCTAAATAAAAAGATATCTGAAAAATATGTTTGCATTTTCTTTATAAAATATATACTGCAAAGCCTTTCTAATACTGAAAATACTAGCCTGTATTTTTAGTTTTGACTGTGTAAAACAAATTTTTTATTGATACATCTATATTTTCTAATAAATATACCTCACTCGTCATACATATCATGATTAACAACAAAAATTAATTATTAATATTCAATATGTATACAAATTGTTAAATAAATCAGAATTAAATATAAAATATTATCAAGGGTGATATTTACTGGAGAAAATTTTCACATTTCACAAGTAATCAAGTTTATACTATTTATATGTGTGTATACATATACATACATGATCGTTTATATCTAGTAACAAGATTCAATTATTATTTTGTATTATCATAAATAAAAGTTTATTGTGTAACTAAGAAAAAAAATTCTGTATTTAATTAAAATAATGTGAAATTTTAATGACTGTCTAAATTAAAATGTCTTTACTTTAAAAGATACATAATTTTAAAAAATTGATATATGATTAGTTTCTTCATTTTTAATGTTAGTCAATAAAGAATATTTACATAAAAGTTCAAGACATTTTCCTTTTTAATGAATAATTTGACTTAAAATAAAAGTACTTTTTTGTGAATAATTGCCTCTGGAATTGAGAATATAATGCTTATTCATAAGTTAAAAATTTAATTACTCAAAATATTTAAATAGCTTAGTCAAGTCTAGTATTGAATATTTTATAGAAAGATCAAAATTGTGTGTTCATTAATATACAATAAAAGAATAAAGAAAAAATAATTTCAGAGTGGTAATAGGGTGTAAAATTCTAGTAAAAGCGTTTTTTTAATAATGTAAAATTTATGCTTTTTTATGGTTAAAATTCTATTGTTTTAACTGAGGTTTGTAAATTTTTATAAGTAATGTTACTATTTTAAGTTATACAATCAAAATTATTTAAACTTTTATCCTCTTAAGAGAATGTATAAAAATAAGTCCATGATATTTTATAATTAAGAATTCTTAAGTTAAGAAATCTTGATTTTCATTGTAAAGTTCCTTAGAAAAATCCTCTTATATCTGGAAAATGTGAGAATTTTATCTGGAGCAAATAGTTCATAAAACCTACATGATGTATTCGCAAACTTAATTTATTTATGACGTTAATTGTGTTTTATATAGTTTCTTACATAAAGATATGAAGAAAATTATTACCGATAAAAAGGGAACATAAAAAGTTTTTATGCTCTCTTTTCTTTGAAATTCAAAACATAATATATAAAATATGCCACTTGATAAATTGATTAATGATTCTAATGATATTTTTACTACACAAATATTTTTATTTGGGTGTGTTGGTTACAAAATAAATTAAAAAAAGTAAATAAAATAAATTGCAGGAATAAATTTTAATTCATTACAAGAGATTTGTCTATTTTAATAAATATGAAAAATATTGAAGCGATATTTTGCACACTTTGGTATTTGTAAATATTTTGGTGTTCATTCAAAATAAACACTAAAAGGGAGTATTGGAACCATAAAATTTATTTAAATCATTTGAATGTATTTTCTGTCATGGATGTTACAAAAGAGGGTGCACATTTCAGTTTAAATCAATATTTTGGATGCTTTTGTGCCTCCTTCATCAATTAAAATTTGTAAATGTTTTTTTTTAAGTTTATCAAAAATTATAATTATAAAAAAAATCGGAGTGTTTTCAGAAGAATTAATATTGTTGGATGTAACTATAGAGGTATTGAAGGA
This sequence comes from Latrodectus geometricus, assembly GCA_026290005.1. Classification (NCBI taxonomy): domain Eukaryota; kingdom Metazoa; phylum Arthropoda; class Arachnida; order Araneae; family Theridiidae; genus Latrodectus; species Latrodectus geometricus. The sequence continues at coordinate 13,398 of JAPDSC010139255.1, forward strand.
TAATACAATCAATGGGAAAATGATTATTGAAATTATACTCCTACAAATAAGGATTAGCATATAGTACACACTCTTTTATCCCACTACTGCATTAACTGTTTAAAAATTGGATTTTTTGCACTATGGTTCTGACAGTTTGTACTAGTCACAATCAAGTCAATGTTGCTTGATTCCCATGAAACTTTCAGCAAGATATTAGCAGCAAATAAATGTCACTCTAAATTGTAGGAATTTGTATTTGCATTGGGACAAGTAAATAGTGTGGATTTTAAAACTAAGCATAATTTCAACAATAGTAGAATCAAATCAAAGTCTGGTATGATGTAGATTTTTAACTTATACATTATAATTCATACTCTAAGAAGTCAGAGGAACATGTAGTTTTAATAAAATTACACAAATATTTATGCTGGTAACTATCATTAGAAACATCCATAATTTAAAAATAGTAGAATATAGAATAAGAACATTTCAAAGACTAACCAATGTTCCTGATGTCAAAAACTTGAAAAAGAATATTTTTATGATTTGTAAATTATGATTTTGTATCGCTTTCTATCTTCTTTTTTCATTACCTTGGTTATAAAGTGGAATTATTTATGACATCCTTTGTTTAAAGAAACGACTTAAAAATGTCACAGCAATGTGATTTAACCAATTATTTGGTCTAACTTGTTAACATGTAACTTAAATCCAAGTAAACATAAATAAGTAATAAATTTGGCTTTATATTAAATAATTAATAAATAATAATAAAATTGGCTAGTTTTATTTAGTAGGAAATTATATTGCGACAAACTTATCAGCATACTTACTATTTTTACTCAACATGTTACAATATATTTACTTATATGAAGCAGTGGTAGCTCAGTCATAAGTTTTCTATCAGCTCAATGCAATAAAGTCTTTGTAAATTTTTCAAGAATAAAAGTTACAAAAGTGCATTGCAGCTTGCTAAATAGTTCATAGGTTCACCTAAATAACATCCTTGCTAAAAAGAATTTTTTGCAGGGATATATTCTTCCACTAAAATCTTTGACAAGACAGTCAGGTATATTAGCTGCACCTATATGCTGGAAGTTTACATAAAAGTGATGATCCATTGCAAAAAAATTGAAATTTGCCATGAATACACAATGAAGTAATCTATTGGGATGAGTGACAAGAAAAAAGTACCATTTTGCTATTAGTTAAGTTTTCTTTAAAACTACATTTGAGGGGCATGTTTCTATTTTTGTCTTCAACTCAGAATTAAACTGCCAAAAATAGTTATTATAATTAATCATTTTTAGCCAGTAGGTCTATTTTTCATTTTTGGATTTATTACTATGACTTAGATTCCACTCAAAAGCTTTTTTAGAAAAATCAATTACTTTAAACAGATTAACCTTATGTGTCACAACAAGGAAACAATTGCCCAATAGGCTGAAGAAAAAACAGCCTATCGGTCTATGAAGAAAGTTGACTTCCTAAAAGTTAAAGTTAAGACCTAGAAAGATTGAAATTGCAGTTTTTATGGATTATATTAAACATCAACGTTAGAGGCATTAATACCAAATACATTAGACCTAATAAAAACCTTTAATGTAAAGACCATCAACAGCTTTTCTATGATTCACATAATCATTCGTATGGATAGGAATCAATTTGTTACTTGAATAATTTTCAAGAAGAAAGTTCTGAACTAAGAAAATATATGGCCTTTTTTTCAGACATTCCTATGGAGAAGCAATCAATAGGGTTCTTATAAATACATTGAAAAAGGTAACAGCGTATTGCAATTTTCATGGAACTTTTAATGCTGTTTCTCTCTTATGTATTTCAAAGTTAATCTAAATTTCCATTGGAATTGTAATGAAACACTTCTCCAGTAATACTACAAATCTAGTGCTTTAACTATTCTTTCGATTAATTTATTATTGAAAATTGATTATAAATGTCAAATAAATAAGTAATATATTTAAAATTTTAAATTAATTAAGTAGTTGAAATTTATTTTGTTTATAATCTGTTATGAAATTTTCTATAATTTTAGAATTAAAAAGTAAAAAAATTTGTTACATGATCAAAGCATATTTGCAACCAATTTTAAAATTTGCTATATTTAATTATTCTCTAGCTTGAGCTTGCCATTAACATAGCTTATGATGGCCATCCTACTCTGACTTATTTGACATGTATTAAATTTTACTTCAAAAGTGTTTGATCTTATTTTTTTAAATATTCAGTATTATGTAGTGCACTTAATGATGCCTGGTTATGGTGCTTCTACTAGAGATACTGCTTTTTACTTTTAACTGTGTACCTTAAATGTGTAGAGGCTACTATGATTTGGTCATTGTTCTTATAATTGGAAGGTGATGAGTTTAAATCCAGAGTACTTAACTAAAGATCATGTTCACTAAAAGTGGCTGAGGCATGTTAAATAGGTTGTAGTAGCATTGTCCTTAAAGTTAAATGATACCTCTGGTAATTGAGGGGAGGGGGGTCTTTTGTTTGGTCTCTGCTTCTAAATTGCATAAACTTGCACCCACTGCTTCCACCTAATTGGTAAAGCCAAACTCTGGGCTGGGTACAGGGAAGTTTGCTGAGGCAACAATAATCTCAAGTATGTTTGCAGCATGTATTTATCAATATATTTTTTAAATCAAACCTTCATAGAAATTTAATTTAATGTTCAATATTAAATATTAGTTATAATGTTTCTTCATCAGTAATTTAGTTTTCTTTATTTTTATATCTTATAAAAATGTATAGAAATTCTTATAATAATTTGCTTTGTTTTTAGGAGAATATACTTTTGTTTGCACTCAAGATGGCTGTGGTAAAAGTTTCCTATCATCATATAGTTTAAAAATTCATGTTCGAGTACACACAAAAGAAAGACCTTTTGGTTGTGATGTATCTGGATGTGAGAAGGCATTTAATACCTTATATAGGTATAATATTAAAATATGTGTTCTACATTAATTTTTATTTAATTTAAAAATCAGTTATTTCTTTTTGTCCTTAAATCTTTATTAGCATTGTTTTGTTTGATTCTTACATGCTATCATTATATATTTCATTGTTTATTATTTTATCCTTTTTTTCCACTTAATTTCATGCAAATTATACTTCTTAATTGATTTTTAAATTTTGTATTTTCTTTAAATTATGTTTATTCACTTAACATTCGCACTTACACATCTTATCAAGTTCAATTAAAATATTATTATTTATTGTTCTTTTGTTAAAGAATATTAACTTAATATAATTTATATTTTTAATATTTTGTATTATATTTTTGACTCTTTCATTAAATTTTTTCTGATCATAAATTTCAACTATCATTATACTTAAATTTTAACCTTTTCTTTGATACTGTATTTGTTTATTATGAAAATTTTGGAAACATTTTCATTTATAAGAGTCATAGTTGAATTACTCTGAGAGGTAAATTCAGAAGTAAACATTTGTGGTTGAGCAGCAACTCATGCATGTCATAGTTAAAGCAAAACATTATCTACAGTAAAACCACAATTACAAAATTTTGCTGATTTATAAGTGGGAGATAATTATATGGTCAAGCAGATAATTTTCCACACAACAAGATGATTGGTTATTTAAAAGAGATCTTAACAAGCATATGGTCATGATTGCCTACTTTCAATTATCCAGCTTTAGGTGGATATATCTTCATATGGCCAGTGATTTCTCTCTCTCTCTCTCTCTCTTTTTTACTGCTTTAATTATTTGTAAATTTAAAATCACTCCTATAGTTTTTGGAATTTTCCAGGATCATAATGCTCATATTCATGTAGCAGGATCTATATAATTAGGGTTTGATGAAAAGGAATCCTGCTCTTTTTGATTTTATGACTTGTCCTTCCTCATTATTATAATTTTTAAAAAATATAAATAATGATTATTGCAATATAATTTAATTACCTCATCTCTTTTATCTTGATGAGGTTTAAAATGTTTGCATCACTTACCTAGTTCTGATTTCCTTGCGAAATGCATTAATTTAAATTAAACGTATGGCAATATTATGTTGCAAAAATGTATTTACATGTATTACATTTAAATTATTTTAATAATACAAAGTTGCATGTTTTTAAAAATACATAATGAATTCAACTGTTCAATAAATCACGTAAAAAGCATATATTGGAATTTTATAAAGTTATTGATTAGAATAAAAATAATCTCTATAATAATAATTGATAGATTAAAATCAGCTTAAAATGCAAATTACAAGTATATTACTCTTTTATGCATAATATTTCTCTTCCTTTTTGAGGAATAAAACTAAAAAGATTATAATTTTTATACTTTCACTTACATATATTCATATTATTATTACATATATTCTAAACAGATAAATTTTAAAACTTTAAAAAAACATTCAATGAAAACAAATAAACAAAAATGTTATATTTTCTAATGAAAAAAGAAATTCATTCGAAAATACTTTTAAATTTTGCAGTGTAATCTTTTTCAAGTTACTCAAGAATTTATTTTATACTTATAAGAAATTTTAAATAGAAACTTAATATGATACTAATTTGATTATATCAAATATGCATTAATAGTTTGGTTGTTTATGGTAAATATACTGACTCCTTTTAGAAGTGAATATATTGTATTCTTTAAATAAATTGGGTCTTACATTCTAATTACGATTATAAAACTACAAGCAAATCTGTGATTTAAACAATCTAAATTAGATGTTAAGCGAATATTAAGGAATTAATTTTTGCTTTCATAATTAACATTTCTGATGAAATATATAATTTTATTAACTAAATTTTGCGTTTTGTTGTAATTTTAATTATTTAATAACTGATGGATCGGAGTTGGTTGTTTTAAATATTTTTAAAGAAAAGATAACAAAAATATAGTACTAATATTTTCCCTAGTATGAAACTAATGAAATTTAGAATTAAGAACTTTCATATCATAGCATTGTTGCAGTGTTTTGTTTGTTGCTGTGGGATCGCTTTTTACATGCGCAATTTTTTACATGCATGTAAGTACAAATTAGTATTCATTATTACTATAACCATCTACTTCTGAAAGAGAAATAAAACACACTAACTTGAATTTGAGACTAGAAAACTCTCTCTTACCAGTCAACAATCAGTACATATCATGATATAATATGGCATAGATTAATACAATATATAATTCAATAATCTGTATGTGCAATCCTGATAAATATATTACTTGTTCAAAAATACAATGCAATAAAAATCTTATTATACTGTTTATATATGAATACATATGGGTACAAATTTTGTACCTTTATGTGAAATGCTCATGGTAAATTGAATTTAAGGTGAAGGTATTAGTAATTTTAATTAATTGTAGTGTTTACCAAATAAATGAAACATTTTAAATTAATGAATTGGGATAATAGGAACATATTTTTCGATTTTCTCTGTGAAAATTTTAACATAATTTAGTTGGAGAAATAGAATTTTTTTCTTTATTTATAGAAATAGTGTTGGTATCCAGAATGTATTCTATATTATTGTATGATAGCCATTTGCTACATTTAATTTATTTGTAATTTTATATTCATTGAAAATTAGGTAAAATAATTCTAGCATTCATTTCTTTATTTATTTAACAAAGTATATACATATTTTTATATACAAATATCTAAATATCCTTCTTGTTTTTCAATATACAAAATTATGTTGTATTTATTTTAGGTTAAAAGCACATAAGAGGATTCATACTGGCAACACATTTAATTGCGACTTTAAGGAATGTGATAAACAATTTACTACATTGAGTGATTTACGCAAGCATTTTCGTATACACACTGGTGAAAGACCATATCGGTAATTATGAAATATTTTTTAATATTGACTCTTTATGTATTTAGTATTTTTATCATATGCAAAATATATATGATCTTATTTTATAATCATATAGACATCACATATTACATTTTATAAAAAAATAAAATCCTAAATTCATATTTTTATGTTTAACAGTTGTTTTTAAAGTATATTGTGTCATGTAAAATTGTCTTTCATGTTAATTTATATAAAAATAGTGATAGAGAATGCAAACTATTTTTCAAATAGTGATAGAGAATGCAAACTATTTTTCAAATAGTGTATATATTTCAGTTTTAGTATATTTAAATAAAAGAGTAGCAGTTCTGAAAAGCTATAATTTTTTTCTTTTATGTAAAATTTAATTAGTAAAAGGGAGATCGGAAAAAGCAGCCTTGATGGTGAGCCCTATTCAGGATGCCCTGTTAATTAATAGTGGATCAGATCGCAAAAAAGATGAATTCATTTCATAGAATAGCCTTTTTCATATAAAGAAGATTGGGAAAGTATCCAAGCTTGGAAAGTGTGTATCGCATGAGCTATCCAAAGCCAATTGCGAATAAAAACCTGCACTTCTCTTTTATTATGCTTCAAAATAGAGCTATTTTTTAAATTTGTTTGATAACAGGTGAGGGAAAATTGTTTATTTATTATAACATCACAAGAAAAAGAACATAGACAGATAGAGATAAGCAGCCGGTTCCAACAGCAAAGTTTTTTTTACATCCCAAAAAGATTCTTTTGAGTGTTTGATGGGATAGGTATGATGTAATTTATTTTGAACTTTTAGAACCTAATCAAGCGATTATTTCAGATGTTTATAGTGAAACACTTTGCCATCTAAACTTAGAATTGATCAAAAAACGCTTACGATTGGTGGATGTAAAAAAAGTGTTGTTTCAACGTGATTACGCTAGACCACATGCAGCTCGAACAACGCTCCAAAAAATTAGTGAATTTTATTGGGAGCTTTTGCTACATACTACTATACCCATGCTCTAAAAATCTTTATATTTGTTTTAAAAGTAACTTTAATTTCATAAGCCTACATTGAGTTAATATGTTGATATTAATACCTACATGTGTTTAAAATAAGAAACTCTTGTACTTTTATTTATTTATTTTTTTCATTTTTTAACCTTTTTTCATGTAGTGTTTATTTTATTGGTTTCTTTAAAAAAAAATTTAATGTAATTTCTTATTAAAACTTTCTTTAATAGCTGTATAGAGGATGGATGTGGAAAATCTTTTGTTGTCAGCCATCATTTAAAGAAGCATGTGAAATCACACACAGGTATAGTATTTATTCTATTTAATTATAAAATTTTATAAAAAAAAATAGTTGTAAATTTAATGTGAAGTAATAATTTAATCAATTTAACTATTTTAAAATCATTAGTTATTTTCTGTAAATTTTGCTTCAGATAATGCTGAATATTTTAAATTATCAGAACATTTTTGTGTGAATAATGTTTATGTAACAAAATTGGTGTTCTAAAAAAAACTCACAAACATTGTTATTTTTTTATTTATTTATTTTTTTAATAATACATATTTACAATCACTGACATACAGGCATGAACACATGCATACTTTTCTTTCTTGAACAATCTTAATATATTTCAAACATTTATTGAAGAATACCAAATTGATCTCTACATAGCTGAAAATTATTAGTTTTTCGCCCAAAATAGTTTGTGTAGTTCAAAAAATAAATAGTTTATAATCAAATAAATAACTAAAACAAATTTAGTATTTAAAATTACATATATATAATTATCAAAATTTTGAAACTTGTCATGTTTCACAAAAAATTAAAATAGTCTGCATTAATTTAGACATTTACTCACTAAAAAAATATTTCTGTTTAATGTTCAAATGCATTATAATATAGATTAAAAGAAAGAAAAATTTTGTGCTATTTATGCTTTATTATTGTTCAATATCAAAATTATTTATAATTTGAAATCTTTTAGTTGAAGGAAATTGTAAATAAATAAATTGTTTAATGCTTATTTCATTTATATCACAATAAATATAACAGAAAACATGCAGTTTGTGTTATTTTTACAAACATTGAGTTACTTAATGCCAACAATCATTTTTTTTTTAATTAGATACTAATTTACATCAAAACTGGTTCTTTTTTTATCTTCTAAGAAATTTGAGAGTCAACTATTTAAGCATACTAAGTTTCCTTAGTGGAGTCTAACAGTTATTTCTCTGTAAGCTAGTTATCTCTCACAATGACTTTACTTGCCCATTACTATTTTCTAGAATGCATGGTT
>JAPDSC010139255.1:21619-61262 GCA_026290005.1 Latrodectus geometricus
TTTTTTTTTTTTTTTTTTTTTTTTTTTTTTTTTTTTTTTTTTTATATATATATATAACTTTCATGTAAAATACAAATTGATAATATTAAGAAAAAAAAAATATTGCCAATTGTATGATGATTAAGATGACATTAAAATATCTATATGAGTATACATTAAAGTATCTATCAAGATGACATCAAGTATTTTTTCACAAGTATTTTACTTCCAATTAACATGTGTATTGATTCCAGTTATCAAACCAGTTGAGGAACAGGTTGAGCTTTTTGTAGTGTATGTTTCGACCATTAATATTTGTGACCATATAATGCTGCAGAAAGTGCCAATTTTATTTAGTAACCAAAATTCCCTAGCTAAACTATCATCCCTCTTTTTATATCTTAATTTATTGATCGTGTTAATCTAATCATATACTAACTGTTCCCTAATAATTGTCAATTTTATATTACAAAATTTATTAATCTTATTTTGATTATAGTTAAAAAATTTCCTTTATTTAGTTGAGAAGACTACTACATTTTATCTTTTTATTCTTTCTTTCCTCATTTCTTGTGATTTTTTTTTTTAAATCTTTTTTTCCTTACAATTTAGGATGATTGACAATTTTTTTATTTGCTTCAGTTCAAACTGTCAGAATCAAAGAATAAATTTCAGAAAGCACAATTTCCTTAATCTTTTATTTAGTTTTATGTACTTTTTAAGAATATTAAAATTTGAAAATTATATATTCCATAATATATCTTTGTTTTAGGAGAGAAGCCTTTTAAGTGTCCTGAACCACAATGTGAGAAGTCATTCGTAAGTCGCTATAATTTGAAGACACACCTATTGAGACATGCTAAAGAGACTCAAAAGGTAAAAAAGACCATTAATATGTAGAAAAGTACTGTGTAAATATATATTATTTTACTTTCTTCTTTTTAGTATTTGATTATATTATATGTGTGTGATAGTATCAATATATTATTAATTTTAAATGAAATATTTTTTTATCAAAATTACTTTACTAGTTGTAATTTTTAATAATGATATGTTAAAAGTCTATCATACTCTAAAAGAACATTTTATAGTCATAAAGGAGGAAAGTATTTTTGTAAAATGTTTTAGCTATGTATATGTACTGATTAATTATTATATTCTATTTCTGTTAAAATAATTATTTAACTTTTTCTGAAACATTTATGTAGCAAAATTCATTGTTATCAATGAGTTAATAATTTATAGATTAAATTATCTGTAACATAATATAAATTGTACATATAATACATATAAATTATAACATAAATAGATGTTAAGATTAATGGGGTGAATTAAAAAAAAATTATTTTTCAACTTAAGACATTCTGTTTCTATATGCATACATCTTTAGGTATATGATTGTGATGCAAACTACAAGCAAATTTAATGTTTTATATTTAATATTATTATATACATATATATGTGTGTGTGTATATATGTATATATATTATTATTAGAAACTGATATAATTAATGCAGTTATTGAGCATACATCCATTTTAGAATGTTTTGTGGAGATATAATATGTTATTTTCAGTATACCTCTGTTATTTTATATTGTAATATATTTCATTTATTATATAAATTACTGTTTACAATTTCAGGAACCAACTTATTTGGATAATTCTCAATCCCTGCCGAATTCAAATGTAGGCATTGTACCTCAGCCAGTGATAAATGTCCCAGTCTCTACAATAACAATAGAAACAATGCCTGATGGAAGTTTAGCAGGTATAATAATTAGGCTTTATTTTTAGATTTTTTTCCATGCTGTAAATTTTTTGTCTATTTTATGAAGAAAATGAAATTAATAAATAAAAGGTAAATATTTATATTAGCAATACACTTTTACTGTAGTTCACATTATTCATCAACTTGTTTTTACATGAATATTTAATGTTATCTCTTGAATATATTCGTTTTTTAAAAATATTATATTTTCATATTTGCTGATTTCTATAATATATAAATTATGTTACATAGCACATTTGTTGGTTGCAGCAATAAAGGAATATCAATTTTATCTAGTAAGAATTTAAGTTTTAGTGATAGTGCTTCGTGCTTCCAAGGCACATGTTTAATCCTCGGGTTGGGCGAAGTCAACTCAATCTTTAGCAGCAATCAATACCTGCAATGTATTGATAAAACTTAGTACTAAACATGGTTAGGAACTAAACATTGAGGGTTTCACATTAATAATTAGCTTTGAACTAGACATATATTTCAGTTTTTTTTTTCACTCATTAAATTTTATATTAGTGTGAAATTCAGTAGTTAATTATAAATACATATGTAGTTAAATTTCTTCTTAGAGCTTAAATTAAAACATGTTTGTTATACAAATTATTATTTCTCATAAATATTTAGTATTTTAATAAAAAATATTCTTAAAAGATTTCTTAAAAATATTACACAAATTAGTATTAGATTATTTTTATTTTAGAATAGAACTGTATGTGCTTGTTTTTATAATATTTATGAATTCATTAATCAAACAATGAGTATGTTATTGTTACTATAACATTATGTAAGTATATTTTTTAATATATGTGAATACTTAAAATAAATAAAGCCAAACAATCATGATCTATTATTATTACTATGTGTAAACTTATATTTAAATTTATAAGGAAGATGAATGCATATGAATTCTTAATATTATGAAAATTATTACTGTTTCTTAAATCAAGTAGGTTATGATGTGTATAAATATTTATTGCCAACTTATAAATGAAGATTTATTTATTTGCTTTATTTTCAGCTTATGCTGTAATACCTCTTGGAAGTGTTCTTCCAACTCCTATGATTATTCCAGATAATAATTCTGTTTCCTCAAATCTAGTGTCTGTGGATAAAGGGACACAATTAGATAACTTTATGCCAAATTCAAATGTATCTCCTAATTTACAAATTAATGAATATGATAATATAAGCCAGCCTGTTAATCAGTTCATAAATTTGAATAATACAGCTGTTGTTTCTAGTCCTGAAGTGGAAAGTCCTCTTCCAGATGATACATATGTTGAAGAAGAAGAAGAAGACATAGTCAGTCAGTCTGCCAAGCTTGCTGATATTTGTAAATGTGGCCCAAAGAAATGTGAACCTCATGGTAAATGTTGTAATGGTTGTCCTGGCATGGAATATTGCCATGGAGAGACTACTGAAAACCTTAGTGAAGAGAAAAGTACTCTCATTCATAGTGATGCAAATCAAAACTCTGATCCTTTTCTTTGTACAAATCAAGAAGAGAGAATGATGTTTGATTCTGATGAAAATGCTTTGTCTGTCGCTGATGTGTCATGCCAAACTGACATAGATAATGGTGATTGTAGTCTTGAGTGCAATATGGCATGTCACATTTATGATGGCAGAGAAAAAATAACATTGTATAAAAGCTCAGAGCAAGTGACAGGTAAAGGATGTTGTTGTCGATGAACAAAAAAAATTTTTTTTTTATTTTGCTATTTATAAGAAATGCACAAAATATGATTTTGTAAAATTTCTTTTTGAAATTGTTTTTCTTTATTGTTTCAATGCAATCTTTCCGAGAGCTTTATTGTTGCTAGATAAGTTTTATAAACTAGATGTATTTATATGTGCAATTTATCTTCTAAAATACCAAGAAAATATGTAAAATTTCAATTTTATATTGTCACATAAATATTTTGTAAATAATATTATAGTTGCATTTTATTGTTGATTGTTATGAGAACTAAATTTTAAATTTAACATTGAAATTTATAAATTTACTCTTGTTTGAGTATGTTACATTTTATGAGCCATAACTTTTATTGATTCTTTTTCATAAAAAATATATAATTTTCACTTTTGATTTAATATTAATTTAGATTTATCTGGGTCATTCAGTTGAGTCTTTGATTCTAATAAGTTAAGAAAAAAAATATATCTGAAGTTCCAGATATTTGAGTTATTCAATAAAATACCAATTATTGTTTTGAAATATATGTTCTGGAAAATGTAAAAATTCATTCAATGCCTTCAAATATGACAACACAATAAATACTTATAGTTTTTCTGAAAATACATAAATTTGTTATTTTAAGAAAATAATTATAGCTTTGTTACAAAAATAAGAATACATTTGGATCCTATTTTTTATTATCATTTTCTGAGACACTAAAATAAATTTTGTTATTTTTATAATAGATTATGAAAATAATTTATAATATCCTTATATGAAATCATTAATTTTATGCAAAGCATAAAATAATTTTTATAAAAATTATTCTGCTTAAAAAATTGTTAATATGTTATTAATCTCAGTATATTATTAACTATATAATTTGATTTGAAACTTCATTCTTATCAGAGATGACGAATTACAGTAAAAAATGACTTCTCAGGCTTAGATAAAGTAACTTTAAAAGAAATATTTATATTGAATCATAACATAATTTTGGATCTTTATAAATATTCGAATAGAACATAAAATTGATTTGTCTGGAGTCAATTATATGTTTTTCAATAATATTTGTTTATAACTAAATATGTTATTAAACATTATAAAATAATTTTTTATTAAATCAGATGTAATGAATTAAAGTGAAAATATATTTTATATATAATTTCTTTAATCATTTACATAAATTAGAAATTATATATGAAATTTTTTTTATAATTTATTTATTATGTAATAACTTTAAAAAAAGAATTGTAATATAGAAAAAATGATAAAGACAACTTACCCTGATTAAAAAAAATCATTGTGTAAAAGAATGTTTTCTTATTTTTTTGTTAATCATTATTGAAATATCAGTTTGCTTTATACTTTATCAGTTATATAACTGATAATCTTAAAGTAAATTATTCTTAGTACTTGCTGTTAAGCAATGACATATTTTAAACTATTTTATTTTACATGAAAGGTTAGGCCATTTCTATATAAATTTTATCTATATAAAATTATTTAATTATGCAAATATTTCTACTTTTCATTCATATAAATATCTACCACTTCATTCATTTATTTATCTCTGCAGTGATTAATAAATGCCTGTTTTGATGTCATTAACATCAAATCAGGCATTAACTGTTTTTAGGTACACATAATATTGTAAATGAGTTTTCTTTTTAAAATATATAATGAAGAATGAAATTTTGCAGTATTTTAAGTATTCTATATAGTGTAAATTTTTATATTAAAATCTATGTCCTTTAATCCAGGTTTTTATGTCAAAATAAAATTGTTGACAAACAATAAACTTTCTTTTCATGATATTAAAACAGTTTTTAGAAAAAATAAATCATACATGTGTATTTAATTTTATTTTTTCTGAATCTTAATATCAGAATGAGTAATTTACCCCCTTATTTAAAATTAAAATAATTGTTTATATTGGAGATTCTAAATATTTCATATTAACATTTTATATTATCACCTAATTTTGTATAAGTATCTTTTATACACTTTTATGATTGCATATTAATTTAATTTTATACATAAAAAGCTATAGGTACTTAATTTTTTATAATTATCATCTTTTTAAGATTTTATTCTCTAAAATTAATATGAAAAATAATGTGTGTAATTCATACACCTAAGGTAGTCATAAAGTTGAACATAAAATTTAAAATGAATAAAAATAAAGAAAATGGATATTCATTCATTATTATAATTATTATTTTTATTTTAAGAGTTGATAAAACAATAAGTTGGCATATCTACTTAAAATATTTTGTTAATTTTGTTTTTAGTATTATAATAATGTATGCATTTTGATTTTTATAAATACCTTATGAAAATCAAAATTTCTGAACTCTATCATAATCTATTTGAAGAAAAAAAATTGTATTTCTATTTTTTATAGGTATTTCTGTCTTTATGTTCAATAATTGTTTTTATATTGAAATTAATTAATTATATCCTTTTTGAGATGCTTTCTTAATTTATAATGCTAAACTCTGTTTGAATAAACGAATAATAATGACACAAAAGTGTTTTAGTAATGAATGAGAAAAGAAAAAGAAATTTCTGTTATAATATGTCACATGCAATTTAAATATTTTCACTATTTTCTTAAACCTTAAGAAATTTTTTCTTTCACTGGAAGAAATATTTTTAATCCGAATACTTTTGAAAATATCTGCAAATATAATTTTTTTAATTTTCATCATCAATTATGAAAATTTAAATACTCTTTGCCTGTGTTCTAAATAATAGTTCTTTGTATAGTTCTATTTTAATTGCTGTGTTGAATTTATCTCTATATTTCAGGCAATATATAAACCTTAGTTAATATTTAAGATGAATTTGAATCATCTAATATTATCTTAATAGAAATTAATTAACATTGTAACACCATGTACTCTTAATATGTTTGATGATTTTTAACTATATTTATTATATTTCTACTGTACTTATTTCAATTTGAATACAATGATGTAAAATTTGTCTATAAATGTAAAAATATATATAGTATTTATAGAGGATTTGATACTAGTCAAATGTATTTGCCGTCCAATTACAATCTTTTCTTTTGTAGACTTTTAAAGTGTAAGAGAAACATTTTTTTGAAAAAAATGTATATAAAATTTATTGTTATATATAACTATTATCTGTTATGAGAATACTCATGCTTTGTATAATCATTTTTTGAACTAATGCATACAAAGAAGTTTTTCTAAGAGTTAAAGAAATTAATGCATTTATAAATCTATAAAAGAATAATTTATAATTTTTTTTTTTTTAAATAATTTTTTTTTATGTGATGCAATTTTCTAGTCTGTAAATTTGATTTTGTATTTTTATGTGTAAAGTTAACATTAATTATTTTTTTATCATTCATAATATCTAGAAACTTAAATAAATTTTTTATTTTTTTCTATATTGAAAAAAATCATTAAATTGTAAATTATTGTAATATTAGGCTAATTAAACAAATGCTGGTTCTATGTTTATGTTTTTCTAAAATTAAAAAAAAATTTATTTCATTGATTGTTTTTAAATAAAATTATATTTTTTATATAAATTGCATTTTTTATTTACATTTTTAAAATTAAGTGTAAGGCTTCAAAAACAAAGTAAAATTTTATCGCATCATTAACTGCATAAAATCAACAGAAAATGTTAAGCATGCAATTTTATATTAATAAAAATGCATAAATATTTATAATTTGTCTTATTACAAGGGACATATAAATTCATCTAATTAATAAAAATATAATATTCAGTTTTTTCATTTGTTGTGCATTTTCAATAGTCTAATTATATTTTTACATTCGATTATTGATAATAATCTCAAAACCATTGATAATTTACATCTTAAAATGTATTATAAAAAACATCCAAAAAGTTATGATCTTAAAGTATGTTTCATCTTAAATATTAATACATTTTATTTTTATTAAAGTTTATTGCATTATTTCTATACTTGTTTCATTGTATTATAATGATTATATTCAAAGTTTTTCCTTCAATTAGATCAATAATAATTGCTGGATATGCTCAATTTGTTCATTATTATTTAATAATGGATCAATTTCAGTTCCCGGTATTTGTTTTTAATTTGTATCATTTAAGATCTCACAATATAATCCTTGTTATATTGAGATTTTATATATATCCTGTACTCATGTCTATTTAAAAATAATGAAATTTAACAAGAATATTTAAAACAATAAATATTTTATAATGTAGATTTTCATATATTTTACATCATTATTTTTGGGCTGTAATTTATTGTTTATTACAGAAATTGTCCATGTTGAAATGCTATTAAAAACTCATTTTTATACAAACTTGTTTGGTTTTTAAAGATTTTTCAGTTCTTATATTCTATCAATATACTTACTTTCATTTTGCAGTTTGAATTTATTAATTTCATACGAATTTGTAGAAGATAAAAATAAAATTGTTTTTTTCTATATCCTTGGCTTTATTTTCTTATTTATTTCAGTATAAATGTTTTAATAATTTAAATATAAAATGTAGTAATTCTTAATTTTCCTAATTAAGAATTATTTTCAATAATATATATATAATATAATAAAATTGTGTGAATAAAATTATATAATTATATAATAAATTATATTATAAAATTGTGTGAATAATAGAAGACATCATATTGTCTTAACATTAACAGCTCTTGATGTCAGTTACACCTTGTTGAGTCTCATTCAAAATTCTATTGCTATCATGAAATTGTGTCAGTTATAAACATCATGTAGCTTTGCTACATGTAAATCAAATTAATTTTAAAAAATTGTTCTATGTATCTTTTTAAGTATCTATGGCCATTTTTTAACCCTCTCCTTGTAAATAAAAATAAGCAAGTGTCTTGTTCTTCCTCCATTATAATTATATACCATTTTTGATTACCTCATCTATTTTTTGATAAAAAATTTAAATTGATGTTTTTTAATTTATAAATTTAGGATGCACTTATTTCTATAAATTACTATGCAATATCCTTTGAAATATTTTTAGAATAACAAGTTTAAAACTTTTACATAACTTCTCTTAGCCTCAGCTACTTATTTAATATATTTTAAATGTTATTTTACACAGCTTCAACTATTTGTGCAGTTAAAGGAATAATTATTATATATTATATGGTTATAAATGGAAATATTATTATTTAAAGCATTTATTCAGGACAGTTAGAATAAGTGATGTTTCATAATATTAATTCAAGAAAATATTGATTCCACCGAAATGTAAAATGAAATCAATAATTGAAAAAATTTAATATTTTCTATATAACAAAAATAAATTATTAATTCATCATTAAAAATGATTTATATTAGTTTGGGGAAAAAGTTATCCATTATTTTTTCGGTAGACGTCTGTAGTGATCGCTATCTCGTGAGGTATCTATCAAACAATTTCAAATTTATGCTCATTGGAAAGGTGACATTTGACACTAAAATATTCTCTTGCGGTTTTTTGTTTGATTAATTCAGTTATGAGTACAAGGTTTTAAAAATAGAAGACAACAAACAGAAAATTCGATACATTTTAGTTTTTCTTTTATAATGGCGAAAATGCTAACCAGGTGGCTAAAATTGTGAAAGGTGTTTAGCGTCCTATATATGACTGTAACAAGCAGTTACGAACAATTTTGGTTTCGTCGATTCCGTTTGGGTATTTGGATGCTAAAGATGCACCTCGCATGGATACAACATCGTCGAGAATGTCTATAAAATATCAAAAATTATCAAACTTGACAGCATGTCAGCAGTCGTAGCTTCGCACAAGACCTAAAAATCTACATGAAAACTGTTTTAAACCTTTTTACAAAGCGAATCTGAAAGAAGTTACAAAAAGTTCACGTAAAAATAATGGATTTCTTTTTCCCCAACCTAATATATTTCTAACCATAAGATAAATTAATCCACTAAATTTAATCCAATATAACCAATAGTTTATTTATTAATAATTTTGAAAAAATGGAAAAACATTTGTATGTAGCAATGATTTTAATTGTATAAACTTCAGAAAATTAAATTTTACTCTAGGGAGTTATTTAAAATATAAATGTATTTATGATCTTGATCAGGGCTTCAAACCAAAACTGAAACAAAAACCTGTAAAACCGTTATTTTGTCAGAATGAAAAAGAGAAATAAACCAAAAAAAATTCTGTTTATTTTGGTTCGACATATTTTTCAGTCATTTTTTTACTGTAACCAATTTATTAATATTTTCCAGTTTAACGAAAACCATATAATTATTACATACATATTGACCCTAAATTTATTGTTTTGATTTTTCCTAGTTTTTTCTGTTTCAGCTTTGCTGGGAAAAACTTGTAGAAGGCAGATTGGATTTAATTGAATGAACAAATATAGATGATTTTTTAAGAAAAATAACAGTTTAAGTTAATTTTTTTGCATCTCAGCGTGCGATCATCTACGTATGTTTGTATAGACAACTCATCTTCAGGGAAAAAGATTATTTTGCATATAGTAAATGAGTGAAATTAAAATTAGTCACAATATCCTTAACGGAAAAAACTTGGAAACTACAAAGTGAAGACTTAACTTAAGCAATTTTTACGGAATTTAGACCCATTGCAATATAAATATATGAAATTTTAAATAATTCTTTGTAGATATTTTATACAATCATTGAACAGAAAAACATTGTTAATAGAAAAGATAGTTTAGTTGGAACAGTTTATTTGAACCCGCATTATCAAATCTTGCTTTCTACGTCAAAAAGAACAGGCTGTATGACATTTAAAGAATATTTGGAACAAATTACAATTTTTGAAAAATTCTATGTCAATCGTAAATAAGGAATTACAATCTATTGAAAATAATGCAAATGACGATTTAGAGTCTTCTTTTAAAAAGTAAAGAATTCACAATAAAACACATAAATCCACTATTTTTTACCGATATTGACAATGAATTCCTTTTAAATAATTTTGACTATGAACGAAACTCGAAATAAAATGTATTATTTTATTTATGCATTATATTTTCCTGCAGTTGATTTAGATTTCAATGGTGATTTTGGTAGTTCCAGCAACATAAGTTAATGTTGAAAGGGCATTTTCAAGTTTGTAATTTATTCTCCGAAACAACGAAAATAATCTCAATGAAACCCCATTAGAAGATATTAATAATTAAAGAGAGTTTTCAAATGTTAAGTAAATAAATTACTTTTTACATAATTATTGTAAAGCTAAGTATATCATGTGAGCGGTAAGTGACGAAATCATAAATAATTGATGTGATCATATACCTAGTTGTCAAATACGATTTTGATAATGGATAATAATGCCAATACTCGTCGTTTTCTCTCAACGCTCTTATAGAACATCCTGGTTATTTGTAACAATATTCACATAGTTTACCACAATTTAAACAAAAAAAGAGGAAAATTTATCTAATTTTTTGATAATGTTACATTTTTTAGAACAGAATACTTTCGGAACTGAACCAGAAACCGTTATTTTTAAAGGAACGAAAACTGGAATTCAACCAATATATTTTACTTTAGTAAAACTGGAATAAAAAAAAAATACAGATTAATTTTTGATAAACCTTAAAAATAATAATGTTACAAAAGAATGTGAAAATGGACAAAATTTAAAAACATTCTTTATCTTGAAAAAAATTCGTCTTTCAAAGCGCAAGTCTTTCTCTTTTCCACTTCGCTTATATAGACAATTTGCCAGAAAAGTTTATTATAAAAAAAATCCAATACGAAAGCTTATATAATTCTGAAGGAAATAATTCAAACATAGACTTAATGATCTTTCGCACTTAATTATAAAGTATTTAACACAAAATTTTATAAACTATTAAATATATACATGATATTTGATCTAAAACTGCAAATTTAAGACTACGCGGCAATGTACGGCTCATTATAAATTTTGTTAAGTCATTTTACTTCTAAAATAGTTAACAAAAGAAAAATACTTAATGAAAAGTTAACATCCAGCTATCAAACATATAAAAGTATGGTTCAATCCCCAAAGAGATTCGATAGTGTGATAAATTACTGATAGCAAGAGATTAACTGAATTTTAGATATTTTATAGATAGAAAAAGTAAATAAATAAAGCACACATTTATTGATAGAAATTTTTGTGTTAAAACATGATTATCACTACTACAAAAATCTACTTTTATTTTATAACAAAGAAATGGAGGTTTTGATGAGCTGTTCAAAATATTATAGAAAATCAATAGTGAGGCTATGTTACCTGAACATCGATCATCATTTCAATGGATTCTTCACTCTACAAATTTAATATTAACGCACTTTCAAGAGCAAAAATATATTTGATTTGTGTAATTTTTTTTTTTTTTTTTTTTGCTCAACAGTTATGTTTTTGCACTCGAGATCTAATTAGACTAAGAACTACAATTTACAGTGGATTCTGAACCACTACAGACATCAAAAGACAGAAAGTTTCTATCTAAAGACAGCTAAGTAGGATTCGAAGTCATGAAGTACTGTCCAAAGATAAATACATAGACTGCACAATCAAAACACTTAAACTTCACAATTAAATTCTAAATTTACCTAGATGCTAGAAAAAATGAAATCGAAAATAGAAATTGGTATTATCACGCTTACTTTAATTAGTATTAACTCTCCCGCATTCTCTAAAAATTCAAAAAACCCCATATTACTAGATTCGAATTTCAGAAGACTATGAAGAAGCAAGTTTTAGTACTGCAAATTTTAAACATAAATGATTATCAAACATTTGTTTTACATGCAAATTAAAATACATAAATTTTCGTTTTTAATCACTAAAGCTAGTTTGACATTTGCTTAAAAAAAGTAAATTTCTAAATAATATATTGTTTTCTGAAATTGTCGAATATTTTTTCATATGGTTAGGAAACTGGTAGTTTGAGTTTCACTGAAACGGCACAGGAACTTGTCGTATGCTTTATTTGAAGTTCTAAGTTTCAAAATATAAAAACAAACGCAATTCCTTATGAAATGCTTAAAAAAATCCAGAAAAAAATATTTAACTGTAAGAGCTGATTCTGACGGTAGTAAAGAAAAAGTCCCATGTGTAACAGAATCTTTTTTTTTTTTTATCAATAAATATTGCAGTTTTTATATTTACAACAAAATGTTCATAATTTTCTAGATGACCCTGGTACAAACTATTCCAAATTGTATATTCATTATTTCAATATTGTACAAAAATTCTTAAAATATTGACCAGAAATGCTCATTTTTTCAGCATATTACAAGTAGATGATTACAAACCAAGATGATGTCACGAAAAACAAGAATTTTTAGATATATCAAGATAATGAAATTTTCAATGATAGAACTAACATATTTAGTTTCGCATAAAGACAAAATTTACAACGCTTGACTATAGAGAGAAATTTACATGATGCAGGACAAATATTCTTATAAAAAATTTACTTTAAATACGAACGGAATAAATAAAAAATAACTACAAATATATAAAAAATATTATACAATTCATTAATTAAACCCAATAAAAAATGAAATTTGCAATTTTATTAAAAAATTTAAATCATACATATCCTAAAATCTCATAATTTTTGTTTTACGGACTTGAATTTCATTAATTATTGTGTGTGTGAAAACATACATAATCTAAATTTTAAATATTTTCCATAACAAGAAGAGTTTCGACTTGTTAATGAATTTTACAAAAGTTAATTAAAAAATAAGCACGAATATGATGCCAAAATGTAATACAAATATCTTTAGAGGGAAGGGGGCTTAGGATTTTCTTAATTTTGTTGAATGGAGAAGACGGGCCCAAGATATTCGCATGCAAGATTCCTGGAATAGGATCAAAAGGAATAAAACGAATAGAAATATTACATCAAGAAGTTGTCACGGCAGTCATCGCGTCCAAAAGATTTATTTCATCCAGGAATTTTTTTAACTCAAATAAATGATGGAAATAGCTAGAAGCAAAGTTCTGACTATAAAAATTTTTCCTTTCTAATCGATTCTGCAATTTTTGAGCTGCAGGAACAATATAAAGGCGATTACAGGTTGTGAAGATAAAATTTTTTCGGCATTTTTGTCTGGAATTACTTGCAGTGACTCTTTCTCCGATTGTTTCTCCAAGGATTTATTTCTATCGCAGTAAATCCTTTGGCTTAAAATTGTAATGACTACTTATCTTAAAAAGCAGGAATTCTGAAATTCATGACTAGATATAAACGCAACTGAAAATATATGTAGAGAAGAATAAGAATTTTCATGTAATATACAAAAGTGTTATTTTTTCATGTAAACTATGTAACTAAATAGTCTTTACTATCTGAATAATTCTAGTGAATACGCTAATATCAGAATAGGAAACATAATTTACAGATATTTCATAAAAATATGTTTTACTACTTTTGAAAACAAATGTCAACACAAAACGAAAATGTAGCAAAGAGCATTTTTGTATGATTTATTATTATATATTATTGGTTTATTCATATTGTTTCACGAGCAGTCGATATATATATATATATACTAGCATTTATATTAAATCTAAAACACCTGCATTATATATTCGTCAAAATATTTCCTTTTACGTTTTATGCAATTTTATCTTCAAATCCAACTTTGCAAGAAAGCTCTCATGTAATGATATATCTGCATTACATGAAAACTTTCTTACAATTTCATTATTAGAGAAATATAATGTCATCTCTAATAATGAAATAAAGATAAAAAAAAATATTGTCGCGTTTATGAACTCAGCCATATTTCAATAATCAATAAAATAATGAAGAAAAAAATTCAAAATATTTGTTTTTATCATATATCTTTACAACAGTCGATTTCATGTCAAATATACGTAAGCATGTTGTCCTCTGCAGTAAATGTTGCGGTTATAATTCTTATTAGCTACCAATATTCGACACTTTCCTCTTGTAAATGTTATTTAAAAATTCCTAAAAGAAAAAATTTAGCATTGTAAGTTATTTTACCCAATCCATTTTCCTGTGAAATATTAATTTGAGGAACGGCGATTTTTCAATAATGTGTGATTGTCTTTCTCAACAAGTACCCAATCGAATAAAGCATTACGTTAAAGGAAACATTGGATCAACACATCCGCATAAAAAAATTAAAAACTCTGCATTCTCATTGTTTTTAAAAGCGGAAGAGAGAAACATACATTTTTAGTTAGACGATAAAAAATATTCAAACTGAAGAAGGAAATTGCCTATTATTAAAACACCGTTAATATTTGCAGATTAAAAATATTAATTAGGGAAAGCAAACAGTCAATGAAGCTTTAAAAACGAAAATTTGATTTATGTGCATAAATGCCAGTTTTGCTTTTATATCTTCAATACTTATAAACAAAACATCAAAATGTATTGGACCTCTTATAAATACCCTCTATGACTTTGAAAGCTTTTATAATAATGTAAATTTTTCTTGTATTTATAATATTTTTTATAATCAACTAAGATGCCTCAGAAATAGAGGAAAGAAATGATTTCTAATCACTGTATTTAATGGTAGTTGAGTTTGATTTCTTTCTGCTGTTCCCCGCTCAAGCTAAAAATGTAAATTCTTTTAAATTTTACATAAACTACTAATTGGGAAAAAGTTTCACATTAGACTACTCTCTAAATAATATTAAATTGTGAATACATTAGTAAATAATGAATATGCATTTTAATTTAGAACAAAAGCACCTACTGTCAAAATACTTGGGAATAAAAATTTTCTTGAAACAAGAACTCTCTTCTGAGATATTAGAAATGATAATAGCATTCAGCAGTTAGGTTGTCCAATTCTGTACTTTTATACAGTAAAAATTTTTATTAAATTTGTATTTTATACGATTAATCTCAATCATAAATCTAGTGTTAAAAAAAGAATTTTAAATACATTTAATGTTTTTAGGGGCATTGAAATTTTCTATTACTTAGCAATTACACAAATTTTTTGCAATTTGAATTTTTAAATTGCCACTACTATAATTCAGTAAAAAAATTGTAACAAACAGGAACTAAATGAATTACAATATAAAGTCATATATATAAATGAAATTTTAAAATTCAGACAATGATAATTTTGAAGAATCTTTTAGATAAATAAAAAAATGCATTACAAATCTTGGTTATTTATTGAATATAAACTTTTTGTATTGAATTTGAATGTTTTAAAAACTGAAAATAACATACTTTTATAGTAAGAGTCCTGTTTCACATGAAATATTTTTCCACTCAAATTATAAAAGATAATTGTTATTCAAATTAAACACTAATACAACAGACTCTTGAAAAATATATTCTTTTTATTTTCTAGAAAAATTCTTTTATTCAATTTTTTGTTAACATAATACTGGAATCATGTCTTTGCAATCCTAAAGCAAAAGTGAATATGTAAGGATGATACTTATGTATTAATAATAAATTTATGAAAAAAAAGAGAACAGCAAGCTCAAATGCTTTATTGAATTCTTTCACACATGAATCTCTGCCACAAAAGGTACAAAGGAAAGAAAAGCATACTTGAGTTTAAAAAAAAAGAAAGAAAATAAACTAATTATAAAATAAAAATATATAAAAATTATGTAAGAGAACAAAAAATATGAACACATTTTTGAGATACTTGTAACAACCAAATAACATATGAACAAATTCTTTTGTTCATAAATAATAAAAATTTAAATATATAAACATTCAATTATAAAATATTTACAATAGGCTTAACACATGCATATACATAAATATATACACAGGAATGCTTGAACATCAATAATATTTAATAAACACGAATAACAATGTTCTCTATTAAAAGCTTATTTTCAATAAAAATTGCATAACAATCAAACAAACATAAATAATATTACAAGATATAAAAATATAAAGTATCCCTGTTAACAAAAAACATTATGTTAATTTATAAATTTCCACCAACAGATAATTTAACTTTTTTAAAAATGTGTACTTACAAAGTTTTAAAAAAATTTATAATCCCAAGCTTTTGCAGCAATATTGTTTAAAAATAGATAATTACCATTTTCAGAAAATAAACCAACATATACTAAACAAATACAAGCATTTCAACATGTTTCCTTATACACCAGAAGTGTAAATGTAACAGTAAATGAACATATTGCAAGGAATATCAAAAGTAAAAAATCACACAAAAATACAAAAAATAATTTCAATATTTAAACATCACATTCACATAGAATTGCTTAGAGATAGATAAAAAGTGCAAGATGAATATAAATAAATGCAAAGTGAAAAAGGCAAACTGGTATAAAAATGCAAAGCAAAATGCATGAGCAAACCAGTGGGGCACTTGTATGTATAGTACAAATTTTAATTAGGTGGAAAAATAGATGTTAGTGTATATTACACCAGTATACATTTAATAAGTTATTGTTCACAGTAGTAATAAAAATGTGTGTGCTTATTAATACAACAAACTCATTTATATACTTAAATCAATTTACAATAGTTCATTGTAAAATATACAAATTGGAACAATGTGAACACTGGAATTTTAAAAATATCAAGCATATATATTTTAGGAATTAAGGCATATAAACTTACATTAAAACATAAGTGAATCACAGTTATATTTTATGGCTTATATGTTTATGAAATATAATATTTTAAATTAATCACAGTAAAACATTAGAATAAATTATTCATAGCCTACATAATAAAAATTAATTTTTTTATTTTGATTACTGTATTATACTGATACTTTATTATTTTGATATGCAATACATGGATTTTAAATTTTTACAAAAAATATTTTCTTAAAAAAGTTAAAAGATATCAATCAAGGTAGTTTATATATCATTATTTCACAACTCAAACATAATGCATAAATATTTTCCATTATAAAATTAGAATAATGGAATAAATTTGTATTTAAATGTTACAGTTTGAATGGCTCTAACTTACTTTTAATTATTTGAAACTTTTTTAAATATCGCAGTCTTTCATTAACAGTTATAAAAATTTCTCATGGATTAACAAAACAGTGAGTTGAAGCTGAAACGGGCAATAATTTAACTTCTTTTATAAAAGAGAAATAATTATTTTTGTATAAAAAACAAACAGAAAATTTATTTATTCCTTTTAAATATATGTATAAATAAATTTTATTTAAAATAAATATAAACATTCCATAAAGCAAACATTGATAAGGAAAGTAATGGAAAATTTTTTAAACAAACAATAACTATAGTTATATATTTATTGATGGAATATAATACACATTTTTAAGCAATAAAAATTAATGCATATTTTAATGCAACAAAAATATGTATTTACATATATGTATTCTGAATAAAATAAAAACTGGAAGCACTTTTGCAAACGGATAACATTAATGCAAGTAAAAATGAGTTTTTCAAATAAATAGAGATGCTTTTTTTTAAAATTAGAATCACAAAAAGTTATTTATCTAATTAAAAACATTAAATTTATTTAAAAGCAGATGCATTTTTATAAACAAGAAAAAGAATGCAACAGTTTTAAAGGAAAAATAATTTATTTATTAATCATTTAAAAAAATGGTAGTAAAAATTTCAAGTATTTTATTGAACATGATATTGTTATGCGCAAATCACTAAATTGTCATACCCTGTAGATAAAATTAGCGACCAATGAAATTTGATTAAAAATATATATATAAACCGTTGAACTAATTTTTCATTACACAGAAAAGATGTCGGGATACGTTTTACCTTCAAACAAATGAACAATAATATTGAATGAACTAACTTACTATAACAATTTAGTTATATAAGAGACTATAGTTATTAGGCAATAAATTTTTCAACTAAATATACAAACAATTTTATTTAATATTCATACCTATAACTTCAATTAAAATTTTCATTTACAATATATTTTTTAAAAGCAATTACTTAACACTGAAAATACTTTTGTCTAAACGAGCACAGTATACAGTCTATATAACACACACAAGAAACATATTTATTAATCAGTACATCCGCAAATTTTAAGTATATCTACAAATTTTCTTTGGAAATAGAAAACACATATCCATATCTAATGAAGAACGAAAAAGAGTTTAGCAAAATTAATGATCTAATAACACCTTCAATATATAGCATCTCTAGCAGCAACATTTGTAGTGCACTAGCTAGGTCAAGTTTTGTAAATGTACATGTATATAGATAAGATGACACTTTTGACAACATGCTTTTACCTTATTTATTACACACTTTTTTAGGATTGAATAGGCACAAATATAAAAGTTTAATACCCCACAAAAAGCAATTTAAATCTGCCAATAAAACCTTCAATAGGTCAACTTCAATCTTATCAAGACATAACTATTCAAAATATTTATATTTTGAAATTTCCTTAACTTACACTCAGATTTCTTTATTATTTTAATTACATAACAAAGAATTAATGTTTAACTTTTAGGAACATTACTGAAATATTTTTGTAAAAAAGATTGCTAAATATCCCATTAATTAGAATAAGGGTTCTGACTAGTGCATGGTTATTTTAATGATTCCAAATAATTACTCTGACATTCATGTTTATATAAGGATTAAATAATGACACAGTTATTTAAAAACTGTTACTTAAATCAGCACCTTTTTCTCATTAAAATATATTTCACATCAAATTTCAACTAAGTATCTAAACCATTAGTTGTTACATTATGTAGGTGGAATTAATTAATTTATAAATAAAATGAAGGGTTTGCAATAGACAATGTTGTAATTAGCCAAATATATTTAAAAATTATTTCTGAGTTTTAGTTTCATTTTATTTACCTGATTGGGAATAACTATTGTAAAAGTTAAATTTTTAATTGGATATGATTGAAAAATTTAGGTAATTTGTACATGGAACTAAAATACTTAAAAACTCTAGGATTTAATATTGAACTAACATTTGTATTTCTAGTTGCACATTATATTGAATTTAAAAATGATACAGAATTTCAAACTGGAGATAAAATATATCGAAGAACAAATTGCTATAAAATATGCAAACATTTAGTGAAATTGAATTACTAATAATTAAGTACACTGTAAATAGGAAACAATGCATTGTACTTTTGCAACATTGAGATTGTCTCATAAGCAATAGTATAAACAGCAAAGTTATTAATTGTGGAATTTTTATAGCATATTAATTATCATAATGCAAATATAAGAAGCTATTTATATAATAATACATAAAATGAAACAGAATTGATTTACTTTATCCATTTTGGGTGAAATTTTTTTTAATGAACTGCTTTGATGAACTGTTTAATGAGAAAACACTTCAGACATATTATTGCATAAAAAAGCAAGAAAAATTTCTGAATATAAATGGAAATAAAATATTCTCTCCTTCTAATATTTATAAAGCACAGAAACTTTTATAATTAACAAGTATGCTTCTTCTATAACAGCTAAAACACTATCATTACATCAAAAATCTATGACACATCTAAGAGAATATATCTTATGCCTAAAACTTTCTAGAAAAGCTTTTTGTTAAGTTAGCAAGATTTGTAATTATCTACGAAGGAAAATCATACAATAAATACATGCATTGTGAGAAATAACAGAAAATAATGACATTTTTCACTAATAATTAGGAATTAGAATTCATTTAAAAAATATAAAAACACATGAAATGTGGGTGATAAATAATAAATAAACAGATAATGGAATTATACATTGTATATTAGAGATCTGGTTGATTTAAATAATATAAATAAAACAAATGAAAGACCATTAACTTCACATCAATACAAAATATTGTTTTCATATTGCAGAATCAAGTTTGCTCATGAGAGTCATTGGCTGTTGAATTTGGTATTTCGCTGATAATAGGTTGATTAGCATCTTGATCTAATTCTTCTACTTGACAATCATCACAACTCTGATTAGAACCATTCTGGCATTGTACAGAAGATTGTGGTAAAAAAGGAGTGTTTCCAGAAAAACGAGTTTGGAACAACTTATCACTGTTACAGTTTTCTGAGCATTTGAAATTAAACTTTGGCATATCCAGTGCTAAAGTTCCAACAGAGGGATCAGCACAATGAATTGCTGGAAAAAAAATATAGAGTTAAAAAAAAAAAAAAACACGTAAAGGAAAAATTTATTATCATTAATATTTCATTATTTAAAATAAATATGCTACATTTTCTTACTTTCAGCTTTATATGCCTTAAAATACAAATTAATAAAAAATTTGTTTGCTGACATGCTTTTAACAAAACATTAAATAACACATGATTTGTATTAAATATAGATAAAAATGTAATAATGCAAGATGAAAAGTAATATTTTTAGCGAAAATGATCTAATTAATATGCAAAGATTTTTCAGCAAAAATATTAAACTATAAAATAGTTAATGGATAAAATAAATTAAAAAATACATGAAATAGAACAGGGCTTCTTAAACTTTTTTATATAGCGACCCCCTTCAAGCTTAGGAAATTTTAAATGACCCCCTCCTCCATATAATGAAATATATATTAACCGTAGATGTAGATGAAATATCGCACTATTTTACAATGTAAATAAAATAAGGATTAAAGAATACGTACCCATTCATTTCACATATATATAATTGGAAACGTTGACGGGATATCGGTCGTAATAAAACACAATAAATAGAATGACATAAAACTATATATATATTTATTCAATAGAAAAAATAAACTTTTGTAACAATTTTTTTATATGAAAACATAAAACTATATCTATATATTCAATAGAAAAAATAAACTTTTGTAACAATTTTTTTAATAAAAACATATTATTAACATCAAACAATATTAATGTGACGGATGTGATTGTTTATTTTTACACAAATAATTAAATCTAGGCTCAATTTGAGTTAGTGCAAATCGTAATAAATTTTCAACGTTTATTAAAGTTGAACGGTATTTTGATTTTATGTAAGTTAATGTGGAAAAGGCTGACTCACATAAATATGTTGTACAAAATGGCAGTAATTTGTTCATTGCCATTTCCGATAGTAGGGGATATTCTGATTTGATTTCTATCCAAAATTCATGCACAGGCACTTGAGGAAATCTGAGTCGCAAGGTAGTATCACTTGTTAATTCGGCAAATTCTTCTTGTGCTTTTAAGTTTAAAAAATTAATTTCTTCCATTTCAATTGAAAATGGATTGCAAATCCATTGTTGTGTATCGATATCATTGGGAAAATACCTATGCATGTAAACTTCCCTATCCTTCAAATGATTAACTATAATTTTTGTTATAGGAGTATTTTTTTGAAATATTGTTACTAATTATATACTCGTCAGTAAATGGAAACATTTCGAGCGATCCACTTTCCACTCTGTTCTTCCATATAAGAATTTTTTTAACGAAGGCCTCAAGTTTATTTTTTAACATAAACATATTAACGCAGACTCCCTGCATTGATAAATTCATATCATTGATTTTATCAAAAATATCTGCCAAATAGCATAGCTTGAGAAGCCATAAATTATCGTGAAAATAATCGGCCAAATTAGAATTTTGCTCTGTTAAAAATATAAGAACTTCATCTTTTAAAGTTAATAATCGTTTCAAGCTTCGACCTCTTGATAGCCACCTAACTTGAGCATGTAGCAATAAACTTATATAATCCGAATCCATATCAATGCACAAATTTTTAAACAATCGACTATTAAGTGCTCGACTTTTAATAAAGTTAATGATTTTGACTGCATCAAAAAACACAGTGTTCAATTCTGGTGCAATTTTTTTAACAACAAGTGCCTCTCGGTGAATCATACACTGTGTAAATGTAATATGATCATTTCCAGCTTTAACAAATGCTGTAAAACCAAAATCTTGTCCGGTCATTGCTGCAGCACCATCCGTGCACACACCAACACAATTTTTCCAATTTAATCCTTCTTTTTCAAAAAACTCATTTACTTTTTTATATATATCTTTTCCACGAGTATGACCTTCCAGAGGACGACAAAACAGTATATCTTCATGAATGCTTCCTCATAAATATATCTTACAAAAAGTAACAACTGTGCCATATTTGAAATGTCTGTCGACTCGTCCAGTTGTATTGCAAACTTTAAGCTGTCTTTAAGCCTCATAAGAAGTTGTTGAAATTGATCATTGCTAATGTCTGAAATTCTTTTGGACACAGTGTCATTTGATAATGGAATTTTACTAATTTCAGCAGCATACTGTTTTCCATGAATAATTTCAGACATTCTTATAGCTGCAGGTAGTAAAAGTTGCTCTCCAATAGTAAAAGGCTTTTTCGTTTTTGCTATCAAATACGAAACTTCATACGATGCCAATAGATATTTATCATTCAAAGTAACATACTTCTCCAAAGTGTTCTTTTCTTTATTTGATGTTTGCAAAAGACGCTCAAAATATTCTATTGGCTTTTTTGATAACGTTGCATGTTTAGTATTCAAATGTCGTTGCAGTTTTGACGGTTTCATGCTTTCCGCAGCCAAAACTTCTTTGCAAATTAAGCACACTGGTTGTTCTACATTGTTGTGAGAAGAGCATGTGAAACCATACTGCAAATATGATTCGTCATATTTTCTTTTTTTTGTTTTGCTAGAAGTCGGATTTGAAGCACTGCAACTTGGTTGTGACTGCGTGGCAGACTTATTAGTTGGAATTTTAATTAGCCATTTATCCATGATGGTTAAATAATAATAAATAATTAAACAAAATGTAGTTGAACTTTAACTTAATAATTAAAAACACCAACTGAAAATTACACAGTAAATACACACATGTCACTACGAAGACAAAGCTGAGTCCAAACTGAAGTACAAACAGAAAAATAACTACACTCGAATCTTTACCAGTGCAATGACAACTAATTACGATCAGATCAACCCCGACGCATGGCGTGTTCAAAGTGTGCAGCGCACAAAGACACCGTATCACAAAGACGCCGAAAAAGAAGCTTTCATTTAATTTTTTTATTATTATAATATGCCGATTCGCCTAGCCTAGCTTGATTATGCTTCCGTATTGTATGTGTAAGCTGTAAGGCGACGCGGCGTCTGGGTACTTATAATCACTAAGTTATCTTGCAAACACTGACGCCGGCGGCCAGACATCAATGTCGAACGTTCAGTTGAAAATCGAGGAGCGCGTTGTATTTATTATTTTAAATGCTACTTCCATATTTTCATTTATAGGCCCTACATAACAGTTTTGCATTGCCACTTTTTTCAAAAAATTGTTATAATAAAACTACAATAGTATTTTGTATGATTTTTATTTGTATTTATATTTGTACGTAGTGTGTATACTAATTTTAAAATTTTATTTATAATGATTGAAAAGTATCAGATCTTTGCGACCCCCCTGGGGGTCGCGACCCACAGTTTAAGAAGCCCTGAAATAGAACATAAAAGAAAAACTATTGAAATCACAAATAAGTGGTAAGGTTTGGTTTGTTGCTCAACAGACAAAAGGTTTAATTAGACTGAGACATACAATTTTAAATCGATTCAAAACAATACAAACTTACAATCCCAAGATGGGATTCAAACTTATTAACTGTTGAAAACAGAGCGATAATCATTTGGCTACAAGCTCAATAAATAAGTGGAGGAGGAATCATAAGCTAACAAAATCTTATTTATAGATGAATATATATTTTTTAAGTTTAGAGGACTAATATAAAAATTAAATGAGTAAATAATAATGAAGTTGTAACAAAACAAAACTAAGTGAATCATATTTCAAATATGATGTAGAAATTAAAATAAATTAAGAAAGAAAACTTTATTAGAAGATTATTTTAAGCAAACTCAGAAACATCTTTTAATGTGAAGTATATTCTTCTGGAACAAAAGTTTCTCCTTTGTAATAATATGTATTTAATTTAATAATTTGATGCACAATGAACCAGTAAAATCTAATGATTAACACACTCTGTGTATTAATAAGTAAATCAAACACAAAAATCAAAATCAAGATTTTCTTTAGATATAAATCAAATATAAGTCACAATGAAACAAACTTTTCCAAAATAGAGTATAACTAAAAACTTTTTTATACTAAAACATAAAGGAAAAAAATTAACAAATTCTGAGTAAAAATTAAACAAAATATTAAAAAGAAATCTCAATTTCATATCTTGTCATTTTATTTGCATTCAAAATACAGCTCATTAATGATTACAGTTCGTTTTGCAGTGGTATTAAGTTATTCTAAATTGATAACTTTTGTTGTTTAATTATTAAAAGTAATCATAATTAAAGAAAGCTATTTCATTAATTTAAAAATTGTCAACAATCAAATGTACCAGGTCTACTTTCTTTAGGATCATCTTGTAGTATTCCAGGGTAGAAAAATTGTCCAAACTGACCTATTTGTCCAAAAGCTCCTTCAAGATCTCGAATCTACACAATCAAAACATTATATCAGTATTCAAATTTTCCTTCAGTGCAGAAAATAATTTGTTTATTACTTAAATTAAATAAAGTTTAAAAACTAAAATTACCTGTGTTTGCAACTGATGAAAAGTTGATTCTATATCTTGAACTTTTTTCTCCCATACACTAGCAGCTAATACCAATGGAGACCTCAGATTAGCTTGAGGAGAGGCATCAGTTAAAGACAAAGGTCTTTGAGAATTAGCCTGGGGACTTATTGTTCCATTGGTGCAAGTCATGCTAACAGCCCTGCTTGAAAATAATTTTACAGTAGCTGTTGCTGACAATTCTTCAGCTGTAAAACCATCAGACTGAAAAGAACAGGAATGTGATATGCAGCCACTCATTTCTACTGTACATGGCGATGAAGGTGAATCTATTTCTTCCAAAGGAGAAGTTACTTTACCTTGAGTAAGATGATTAATGCCTTTAGAAAGTAAAGGGCATCGTTTTGCTGTACATACATTTTCAGTATTATCAGATTTATCTAGCTTTCCAATATGTTTACAAATATGTTGAGCGCCAGATCTAACATTCCTTGCATGATGTGCATGAGTTTTATCTTTGACATGATGAGAAACACAAGACTTGGCACAGCATCCTTGATGTGACTCTGAACATGGAGGGTGTTTACCACTGATAGATTCTGAAAGACTTTCACTGCTGGTATCAATACTTTTGCGCTTACTATTCGGTAAACATGAAGGACTAGTTATATTAGGATGTGTGTGCTGTCGCGACAATACATAAGGTTCACTGTTAGTTCGTAAAAGAGGATTTACAGTGGAATTATCTGAAGGAAGTGAAGCAAACACTGAAGATGGAGAGCTTTCAACTGAACTAAGAGGATATTCAACATAACCACTTTTCAAAGGAATTTTTCCCACATTTGAAAGAGGATTTGTTTGAACAAAACAAGTGTCTTCACCAGAACTAGAAATTGTAGCTAAAGGTACAGAATGACGTAAAACTTTGGTCTGAAGCAAACCCAATTTAGTATTTATTGTGGGAGAATCTTCAAGAGGTGATTCTTTTTCAAGATAATTGCCAGTTAATTTGCTAGAGCTTTTTTTTAAACAATCCAAAACATCTCTTTTAGACAAATAAGAGTTACCATCATGGGCATATCCATTCATTGTAGCATGGTCATTTTCTACAGAAGAGTTTTGCCTTTCAGCTTCTGCTGCTGCAATATTTGGGCTCACCATACTTTGCAAACCAGAATCAGCATCAGAAACATCAGATACAGAGGGTGGCAAATCTCTACGAGATTTATGCCTACCATAAGTATCTGTGACACTAGATGTAATGGATGAAGTTTGTGATGAAGGTGAATACATTCCAGAATTTTCTTGATACATCTGAGTAGAATATCTTAAAGCTAAATTTAAAGATTCAGAGCTTTGTCCAGATAACTGTTTTTCAAATTTTGATTCTGAAGTTACAGACCCATCACGTGGAGAATCTCTACTGGAAGTATCATGTTCTGATAGATTTTGAAAAACATTTGTTTTTGCTTTAGATACAACAACAGATACACTCCTTTGTAAATCTTTAGCCTATAAAAAAATCTAATTTTTAAATAAAAAAAGTATTTCATGGAAAACATAAAAATATTATTTATAGCATATAAAAATATAGTTCATTTAAATAAAAAGTTTATTTTTAGATGAAAACTTGACTGATTATCATATTTTTATAAACACTTAAGCTATTTTAGTAAAATAAACTTTGTTTACAGTATTATTGATATAACTAAAAAAGTTAACATTGATGGAATTTTAAACATGAGGGTAATTTTAGACATTAAAACTTCAACATTTTTTACAATTAAAATTACATAAATATCCCAAAATATTTATGTTTAATTATAATTCAGCACTTTTATTAAAAATTAAATAAAAAAAATCAAAGGCATATCCTTTTCTTAGTAATGCTCTTGCCTACATAATTGTTTAAATATTCTAGTATCATTATATGTGAAAACAATTTGCTTACTAATTTGACACTAAGTTAATATTTCTCTACATTTTATTCCTTTTAAATTAAAAAATGAAGAAATATCATAAAACTAATAAATTAATATTAAAACCAATTATACACTAAGTTTTTTTTAAATTTAGCTGTAACTGAATTTAAACATTTTTTATTATTAAAATATATCAACCAATTTCATAACTTCAAATTACAACAGTAATAACATAGCATAAAAATATTAAAAACGCCAATATAATAAAACTATTGTGAATTATCATTGAAGTAACGACTACATATCAAATTTTTAGTGATTTTTTCTAAAAGTCTAGTACACCAAAAATGTTATTTAATAGTAGCATTTAATGGTAACAGATAATTTCTAAGGTGCTTAATAGGGGACAGAACAAAAATATAATATTTACATAATAGATAATCATTGCTCTTTGAGAAGACTAATTGGCTAAAAACCATAGAATGTAACTTTTTCAACATTTACATTCAAATTATGGTTTAGTAAATAATTGCTTGCTTTTAACGAAATAGCATTTATAATCAGATAAGCCAATATGATACATAAAAACCAATTTTTATTTTTTATTTTTTCTTGTGATAAGAGCACTAACATGGAGAAAAAAGTTATTTCCTATTACTAGACAAAGAATAAAATTCAAAATGCAAAATGAATGCAGAAACTTTTGATTAAAAACTTTTCCCTCTCTCACATACAATAAAACTTAACACACTACTTAATGAAAATAGTGATGAACAAAATGTCCTTTACAACCAAGGGTGAAAACACTTCTAAAGATCACATTAAAATGCACCTGATTCATTATTCACTAAGCAATAGCTTTGAGTAATGAACCTATGTATACAGTAGATGCTTGTTTTAATGAACGTGTACAGAAAGTTAAAATACAAGGTGTGGGTATTAATTTCCAGGACTGCTCTAATAGCACGAGAACAGATGATGTGAAAACCATAACCTTTTAATGTGTTTTGAAGTAATCCCCATCTGTCGTAATACATTGCTGTGCTCGACTGTATAAATTGTGGAAACAACTTTAAAAATCCTCTTTCGGAAGGTTTTTTAATGTTGATGTTACGTTCTTCATGATGTCTTCAACATCTACAAAGCATGTTCCTTTAATCACAGTTTTGAGTTTGGAAAACAAAAAGAAGTTTGCAGTGGCCAAGTCAGGAGAGTATAGAGGATAATGAAGTTCCATGACCTGATACATGGCCAAAAAACATTTTACTGACAAAACAACATTTAGAACTTTGTCATGCAAAAGAAACCAACTTCCATTTTGTCAAAAACAGGAATATACTCAGTGAATTCCTTGTCAGAGTCAGGAAAGAGTTTTTGCATAAAAATGTCTTGTAACAATAGGGACTATTGTTGACTACTGGTAAGAAAAATTTATGATGAATAAATCCTTCATTTATTGAAGAGAGCAATTAAAATGACTTTAATTTTTGAAATTGAAATTTTTTCTGTTTGGGGAACTGAGTGACCACCATTATGTGCTCTGTTTCTTGGTTTCAAGGCTATAATCATAGTACCTTAATTTGACACCCATCACTATCGAATACAGGAAAGCAGAGTCAGCATTGTTGAAAATTTTACCACACGTGCTTATTCTGACTTGCTTTTGATCATCTGATAAATAGTGCAGAACAAATCTGGAACACACCTTCCATTTCCCTGGGCCTTGCATCAGAATTTGGCGAACCACTGCTTTGTCAATGTTCAGTTCACTGACCAGCATTCAAACAGTTGGATGCCAATCCGTCATTAGAAGCTCACAAACTTTCTCAATTGGCTCAGGAATAGGCTTGGAAATTGACCTTCTGGTGTGTGTGTCAATCTTCAACATTTACAACGGCATTCTGTAAACATTAAAATGTGTGGGAACAGGATAATGCATGCTCACCTTACACTTGCTTCAACATTGCATGTGCTTCTTCAGCACTTAGACAACACCACTTTTCCAATCGACAGTAACATTTCACCAGATAGGTTTCTACACCAAGCCCCTACTACAACTGATGCTCACTGCGAGAAGCATGTACAGATGTTCTACTTTCCAGATACCAGCAGCACCTCTCTCATACGAGTGATTGAATTCATGCCATGATGTAACTTCAGGATATTAATTGCCACACCTCGTAGTTCATAAAATCCAAAGTTTGTAAATCTAGCAGATAAGACCAGGAACACCAATTTCTTCAAGTGATTCCATTGCATGATCATTATAAGTACTTCATAATATTTATGCTAGAAGATTTTGATTTATGAGCTCTAAAACAGGAGTTCGATCAGGTTTGGTTGAGTTTATTTGTTACTCAACAATCATCTTTGGAACAAAAAGGCTTATTAGACTGAAACTAATTATAGCAGGTAGGAGAAATCCCACAGGAATCGCTTAAAAAACCCAAGTTTTCAGCATAAGAGGGAATCTTAGTTATTTACAATTTTAAAAGATTTACGATTCATCAATGGAACATTATTTCAAGCTTTACAACACAAAATGAAATAAATGAAAATGAAACATGCCTAGAGTGAGTTTTCAAGAGATTTTTAGAATATTAATTTTTTAATGGGAATTAATACTGTTGTTGCACAGTATGCTTTTAAGCAGGGACAAAGCAGACATGGTATCATCAGAGGTAACATTTCAATTAGAAAACGTTGAGATCGCGACCTACTTAACATGCCTCAGCTGCTTAGAAAACACTTAAAAGTTCATTGATAATTGAAAGTTTTGATTTCTAATTAATATTTTAATAGAGCAAATAAAACATAAAAATAAAATCTTAAAACTTTATAACAAAACAATGAACATTTTATAACTTACATAACTATTAAGAAAATATGATAACTACATCTGGTAATTTTATAGCATTTTCCTCATTATCTCCATAAATTTCAAAAATTTTTACTGATAAATGTAAATTAAATTCTAAATTGTATTCAATAATTAAAAAGAAAATTTGCCCAGGAAATTTAAGAATTCTCTAAGTTTCAAAATATCTGCTGATCTGCTCTTCTATAAAAATCTTATTTTTAAATTCAACAACTTGAATTTGATGTATAATTCATATTTACTTTACTCAGGATTTATTTTATTTTTGAGATATTTTGTTCAAGCTTTGTTAAGTCAGTGATTTAAATTTTTTTTGTACATTAGCTTAAATCCAACAGGTAAGTTTGTATTGAAAATATATGATGAAATGGATTAAATTGC
Source organism: Latrodectus geometricus (assembly GCA_026290005.1). Classification (NCBI taxonomy): domain Eukaryota; kingdom Metazoa; phylum Arthropoda; class Arachnida; order Araneae; family Theridiidae; genus Latrodectus; species Latrodectus geometricus. The sequence goes on from JAPDSC010139255.1 coordinate 51,725, forward strand.
CACCATTTTTTACTTAAATTTATCGTTGACTTAAAACGTTCATAAGGATTTGAAATTAAACTCAATTTTTTGAGGAAGAATGAACAAAGAAAAAATTAAAACAATGAATATCATTTGTGTGCTAAGAGCCAATATTAATAAACTATTAAATTATCAATCAAAAACTATAAAATTAAAAAAGAATTTAAAGGTTTTTTTTAAATTAACAGACTGTATATATATATATATATATATATATATATATATATATGAAAAAAAATTGAAAAGAGCAAATTTAATACTTGTTTTAAAATATCACATTTTAGTTACTAAACAAATAATTCAATCTCAAATTTAAAATTCTTAAGAATTCCCTAAAAAAATTATCAATACTAAACAGAATACATTAAGTTTATATCAAATAATTGTACAAAAGTTTAATTTTAATTAAAATAAAAAAAATTACTGCAATTAAAATTTCAGACTAACCTTTTCATGTAAATGTCTTATATCTTCTGCTTGCATTTTACGTAATTCTCTTTCATGCTGTAAATCTTGTTGCTGCCTTAAAAATATATAAATTAGAACATATTAATATAACTATCAGAATATGTTTGCTTATAAATATTATACTAAACATAAAATTTCATGACTTAAGATTGTTTTCAATTATTTTTTTTATAAAGATTACTACTGCAAAATTTATAAGTCATTCAAAATTTCTGTGGAAATATATATATATATATATATATATATATATAAACCTTTATTTTTCTCCTTGGCAGTGAATGAATTCCTAGTTCTAAAAAAATTCTGTACATTTATCTGTATTAGATTTTTTGACAAACTTTTAAACACATAATTTTGTTTATGTGTCACGATTCAGACACTGAAAATAAATTTATGGAGTACCGGACAGAACAGAGATACAGTTAAAAAAGAACATAGATAAACAATGTTTTAGTTAAATGATGAAAGAACTACATAATTATAATAAAAAAGGAAATTTATAGAAGGAATTATCCAAATCAGAAAACAATTTACACTATCAGAATTAAGCATACAGCAACTGGACAAAAACGGAGCATTGGATAACACACAGAAACTACCAGTATGGGACCATATTGGAGAATATTAATGTTTATTATTTGTGAGGTGATTTTTGTGTACTAATACAATAAAAGTTTAAAGAAAAATTTTTTTAGTCAATATATCATAGTTCAGCTAGAAGTGGCTGTTATCCAAATTGGATAAATCATTCAAATGTTTAACATAAAATGATTGAAAAAATTTGCAAAATAATAATTCATTATAGATATTAAATACTTTTGGGATCTTACTTTATTTAAGATATTTTCTCAAGATAGAATAAAGGACTGATTTATTTGATTTTAAGGGTTAGAGTGCAAAATCCAATATTGCATAAATCTGCATTATCTACAATATTTAAATATGCCAGACCATGGAACATAATGTTAACACATTATGTTCCATGGATAGATGGTTGAAATGCATGAAGAATGCTGTTAATGATGGTATTAAAATTAGTAACACTTTAGACCTTTTCATAAGAACAATTTTGGATAAAACAGTTCCTACACCTCTGAAACTAAAAAATTATAAAAAATGGAAATAATTCCATACTAGCATGTATGATTATGTTTTTCTACAGCATAAAAAGTGGACATAAAATCAGGTCCCTGCAGAAATTCATTACTAGTTTGTATCTCGAAGTATGTAACATTGATTAGAAAAGATCTTTCCAAAATCTACTAGGGTAACATTGATTATTTTCAAATAAATAATTGGTGTTAACCATGTGCTCAAAAGTTTTACCAAGGCATCAACTGAATGGCAAACCTGAGGATCTGTTAATCTTTCACAGGTTTCAATGTTGAAATAACTATTCCTTTACTCCAGAGACTAAGGTAAACACCTTCAATTCATATTCTATAGAATAAGAATGTTTTTTAAAGATTCACAGCTAATATGGTAAAAATATCTTATGAGATATTATCTGGCCCTGGAGTTGCATTTTTATTTGAGATAATGCTCTTAGCAATTTCAATATTGAGAAAATGTAGTTATATGGGTGTACCACTTTATAATGGAATCTAATATGTTACTAATCTAATACTCAACATTTGTTTTGACTACTTTCTCATATTTAACAAGTAAAAATTCTAGCCCTTTTGAAAGTCACAAAGATTTTTGTGGTGGGAAAAATAGTCCAAAACTTTTGATGTTTCCTGTATGACATTTGGCATTTACCATTCCACTATAATTTACAATGCTTATAAGGAATCAGGGAGAGCTTGCAAATTATGTTTTTGGAGTTATCTAAATTGCATTAGTGACTTTTAGTGAAGCATCATGACATAACTTACTTTTAATCACGCTGTCAGCAATCACATTTAGATGTGATTGCTGACACCAAGTTAAGTGTCCTATCTGTACAACAGTAAGAATAAGACTCTGAGAATGTTTCTTTAATGACAAACATCCATGGATTATGCAGGTCAATTGTTTTGATATCAGCTATATGAGTGTGAAAACTTCAAGTTACAAGAGATGAAAGATACCATTAAGTAAGACCTTGATAATAATTATACCATAGAGAGCCATATGGGATACAGACAAATTTTCACTGAAGAATGTTTTATCAGTAGAAATGTTTTTACTTACTAAATTTACAGGACCCGTCACACATACTTTAACTTTTCAGATCCCAGATATTTTGATCTGATTAAACTTTAGAGATATAGGTAAACTATGTTAAGAAATGTTTGAAGATAATTTTGCAAATAGAAGACAAAAGTAATTTTTGGGGTACTTCAGAATTTAATGACTTTCTTGGCAATTTGTAACAACTAACACTTTTATCAAGAGTATGGAATAACACCGAGCATTTGGTTTCGGGGTAAATTTTATTCCATTTTCATATTTGTAATTCTTTTTTGAAAATTCATAATGGGCATGACAAGCAGCTAGAAAGGAGGAGGAATTACTTCTCACATAAAATTCAACCAAATATAGATAGATAATATTACATCAATACTCAATACTACCAAAACATTTCTATTGTAGTATTATTTCTGCTTATTTAGCTGACACTTCAATCAAAAAATCAAGTTTTATATTGCTAACATTTTTTATGTTCCTAACTGTATCAGTTATACACTCATTAAGAGAAACGTTATCAAAATTACTTTCCACTATTTTAATGACAAAACATTTCTGAACACATTCCATTAGTTGCTCAGTAGGAAAAAAAGAATTTATAGTACAACTTCTTAGTAAAATTTGTTTATTTTGCGATCCAGACTATATCATCTACAACAGAGTCCAACAAGAGGATGTAGAATAACTGCAACATTGCAAGTCAGACCCTATATGCTTTCAATACATTCTTGAAGTAGCCTCCATTCTCATCAAGTCACTTAGCAGGTGTATAATGACTTGACTTGAGTAAACCGATAGATGTGCTGAAGATAACAACACACTTCTAGTATTCTTAAAGTAGAAGCCAAAATAATATGGTCTTTAAGGGCCTCAATTACCAGGATAGTCTTTTACAGGGATATGGGTCCCCTTGCATGGAAAATATTTAGACAATTTAGTATTCAGGAGAAGTTCTAGAAACAGATTGCCGATAGTGTCGCATAGAGTTCTAAGGTAAGCATAATGAGGAGAAAAGGAAAAGAAAGAAAGAAAAAATGAGAAAAGAAAAAAAAAAAAAAAAAAAAGAAAAAGAGGAAGAAGCAAAGAAAATACTGAGGTACTTCAGGATGCTTACTTAAAGAAGTAAACTCCTGAAGGGAATTGTCTTATATAAATTAGGATATTGCATTGCTAAACTTAACAGAAGAAATCAATATAAAAGTCTTTTTTTGACTGCTTAAAAATATATATATCATTCTCATCTATGTCATTTATTAGATCAGAAGCTTAAATGCTCATACTTGCATGGAAAATTAAACAATTAAGCTCTTTTAGATTACTATCCATCTTTCCAAAATGATGAACAAAATAGATAAGTCAGATTGAATGAAAGATAACTGACAGTCAGAATTTAAAAATTGTCACTTTTAATAGAATAAACATAGAATGCCCTCTAGTGATCCTTAAAATTTGTTTCAGCTTATAATGATTCACCTATGAGACATTTCTAAAGAATGCATATGCCACTCTTCGAGAGATTAAATATTATTCAAAATAGTTACAAGCACATATTTAATTTCTTTCATATAATAAATAAAATTGATTTTCGCATTTAAATTTTCAATTTTTGGCAATAGGTAAAATAATAATCTAAATTCTGAAAGAAAGACAAACACAATTAGAAATAAAAAAAATTATATTTAGATTGTTAAGCACAGTGATTTTTTTAATAGAAAAAAGAACAGGTGCAAGAAGCTTATAAAAAAATTATAATAAATCTCTCAAGAATGATAAGCAATATAATTAAGAATAAGATTTCTGTTAACTTCTTCTAAGCATATTTTAAATACAGATAAACAGATTTGTTACAATAATTGTGCCAATACAAAGAAACATATATATGGTAAGATTTTCATAAAATATTATAAAATGTTTTGGAATGTTAAACCCATTTACTTATATAATAAGAACTCAGCTAAAACCAAAAGGTGAAATTGGAGCAAAGTCAGTACTCCGCCATTGGGTACTCCTCATCTTCTGACATTTAGAGATTGCAACATTCCCTCTTATCCACGAATTTTAATTGTAGACATGTGCAGCAGAATATATTATCAAGATTAATAAGAGGACACCTGGAATATCTTAGAATTGATCAAAGCAACAAGATCTTCCTCACATGCAGGAAATGTAACATCATGTATTTTACCTATAAACATCTACTTTCCTACTTAGGAACTGAAACAGTTTGTTTTGAAGTCTTTTGTTTTGGATTTTTATGAAATTTAAGGTATCATGGATCTGGCTAACAAGATAGGATAAGAAACAACAACTTATATAAAACATTTTCATTGCAAATAAAATTATGTGAGGAAAGTTATTGTATTACCGAATTACTTGAGATTAAAGTATTTTTTTCAAATATAAAATAGCTTTAGAATCAGAAAGCTTTACACACCATAAAATTAATAAGTAAGAACAAAAAAATAAACACTGAAAATGAAGAATTAAAAAGTGTAAAAAATAAATAATGATAATAATAATAAAAATAGCAAGTTAAGTAAGTGAGGCCTTCTGTTTCTGAATATTATTTAGAGATAACAATCTTTTCTTATTTCTTATCTTAAATAAGAAAACATTTTGGAATTATGAAAAAAATCATTTAAAAATAACAATAAACAAATTGAAAATACTATTTTAAAAGTAAAGTAACAAAAAACTATACCTTTGAAACAGTATTATCAATTAATTTTCTTATCAAAACTTGGCTAATTAGTGAAATTTTTATTAACTTTGAATTTATTACAATGGAAACTTACTGTAAGTTCAATCAGTGACAGGAATGTAACGTTGAAATCTTAAACTATTATTTTTAATTAATAAACTATTTTGTTAAAACAAACTTTCACAAGCAACTTAATTTTACAAATAAATTTCATTAACGATAAATAATTTATAAAATGAAAAACATAGTAAGCATTGCTAATAATGCACTTTTGAAAAAATTTGTTTAATCTAAATGATTTTATTAAAATACATACCTTAAAACAAAATCAGTCAACCGACATAAATGGCCATGCAAATGCTGTATATGATCCTCTAATCTTCTAAATCTAATTTCTTGCAATAACTTAAAGACCTGATGGTTATGGTGTCTTACAAAGTATCCTCGCCACACTGATTGAATTTTTATTGCAGCTTTATTAATGTCTTCTTCACTTTTGCCATATATCTCTGACATTGTTTTTGATTTTGTAACATTTGGGATAAAGGCATGAACAGAAGCAGTTGATGTCCGATCTGGTGTACTACTTTCAAGAACAATGCTACGCTTAGTAGGGCTCAATATAGAAATTGGGTACTTCTGATGTAGAATTGGAGAATTAGTGCCAGATTGGGTATCACTGCTAAGGGACCTAAACGATCTTTGTGGAGTTCGATTAGCATGCGATAGCTCTTCTGAAGTGTCACTCTCACTGCTGTTTTTAGCTGCAGCAGCCAACCTTGCAGTTAAAATGCAACTTTTAGAAGGAGATATTTTGCTCTTTGATGTAGAGTGTGGGAGTCTAGATCTTCCTCCGGGAGGTGTAGATGTGGATGGAGAAGTTGCTCTTTTACTAACTTTACGGATAAGGGTACCTAAAATATTCCATTAGTAGAATATAATTTTAAGCAATTTTTTTTCAATTCAGCATATTGAGAAAATTTATAAATAGATGCAGTAAAATATAATAGATTTATGGTCTTTTTTGCAATTCCTTAATTAGAAAATAGACAATATAATTATTGTATTTAAATATAAACATTTTTAATCACATAAATATAAATACTGCAAATTTAACATATTAAGAAATCAAATGTATTTTAATTAAATAAAATGATATATGATTTGCAATTTTTTCTTTTCATTTAAAACAATGAAGTCTTCAATTATTTCTTTCCTTATAAAAGCAATATTGCTCAATTAGACAACTTGAGCAGCAAAATTTTACAAATCCTTAACTAAATCAATTAATCATCAAAATATAAATATTTGTACTTTTTACAAACAAAATATTTAACTTTTGATTTATTAAAATTATTTTGTGAGTATTTCACAAAGAATATTTTTTTAATTCTTTTTTATTATTATTTGTTTCTGGTTTTAAATGATTACTATGTATTAATTTTTAATTGGTAGGTTGAAATTGTCAAATAACAAAAAACATGATCTTTAAAATGATTCAATCATATTCAATAATAAATTATAAGAGTGATGAAAAATATAAAATAGTTTTGAAAAGAAGATTTAAAACCTTAACATTTGAAAATAACTTAAGTAGCACACAAATAACTTTTCAAAACATAATTAAATTTAAATAAACAAACCTTTAGGAGTGTGAGTAGGTCTGAGTTCACTAGAAGTGGATGGACGGACTCTTCGATCTTCATAGTATTGGTACGGATTTTTAGTAGTTTCTTGAGTTTTAGGTTTAGGAGATGTTTCTAATTCCACTTGCTCTATTGTGATAGGACTTTTCATAGAATTGTGAAGCACTTCTGATTTTGAAACAGAACGAGGGTATCTTCCTGATTGAAAGGACGGATGTGAACTTTGAGTTAAATCAGGTGCATTACAGTGAAATAGAACTTCTGGAGCTAAGAGAAATATTTTCAGTGAAAATATTATTTTACAGTAAAAGAAATCTATCTAAACATTTGTGTATAGTAAAAAGTCAATAAAAACAAAAAGAATATTTTGTAAATATATAACCTTAAAAATTTTATCAATCTTTAAAAGAATATTAAACAACATCAAGGATAGCCATGTAACCAAATGTGGTAGCATACTTTTTTTTAAAAAATATTAATTAAACATGTTTCTCATCACACTTGAATAAATTTTATATTTTTACTCTCTACTTCACAAAAAGTTTTCTTAAAACTTCAGAGATTTGGCAACATATTTGGAATATATAATAATTTGGTTACTTAACATCAAAAATAAATGTAAATATCAAATTTTAATTTAAACACTAAAAAGTGTTAAGAGAAATAATAGTGTCAATGTAAGTATGAAATTATAGAATCTTAGGTATGCATAATCAGGCAAAATATTCATTGTAATTAGTATCATCAATTAATTACAATGAATTATTTTTTGTAAATAAACCATTAAAGGGCATTTAAAGATCATTAATGATACAGAAGATAATTGTGTAAAAAAGAATAAGAATTTTAAGTACATCTTGATTTCCACGGCAAGCAGGATAAATCACCAAATTATGGAGGAGGGGAGAAAAAAACTGAGGAACAACCGTTTAGATTTTCACTTTTGGTTTATTTTCGAGATGCGTCAAAAAGTAGTATTTTTTCTTTTATTTCAATTTGAATTATTTACATTTTAAACTACTATTTTTTAAATTATTATTTTATTTTGCATTGGCTGGCAAATTATTGATTGTTGAATGACAGTATTAGCATCTTCCAATGGGATTAAAGGAAAAATAAGATTGTGCATTCATGACAGCTATATGAAAATCATTATTTTGTACAGTTTGATAAGTATCATCAACTAATCAAAAAAATTACATAGCTTTAAATTTCCATTTATTTAATTACATCACATTATTTGCAATCAAACTCTCTTAATTTTGTATTTGTTAAATTACCTAAGAATTAGCTTTGCAAACAATATCTACTTAAAACAATACACACTAATTTTATGATGAAATTTCACTTTTGAGTAGCACTTCTTTTTTGGTAGAGATAAATATTACTTTAAAAAAAATGTAGTGATAAATAAATATATAAACTGCATTGCTTATTAAACTTTTATTATTATTATTATTATTAATTTAATAAGTTTTTAGAATAAGTTTCTTAAAACTGACTTTGATATCTACAAATGTTATAAAATGTAAGCATATAATTTCATGTAACATAAAGTGTAAATTTATGCACATTCAAGTGAGAATTTATTAAGTAAAACTTGATAGATTATATTACACACATTTAACTTAATACATATAGAATTATCCAAAATATTCAATTATGTAGAAGAATTATGCATATAATATGTAATTATATCAACCCTATAAAGTAATACTTTAAAAGGTTTAAGACTAGATGCAAGTATGGGTGATAAAATGCACCAAACTGGCTTACTGTGTTGAAATACATTTGTATGGTGTAACATAATTTTGTACATCTATGAAATTAGTTTTGTATGCTTGTAACCCTTGAAGCATATGATTTATAATATGTTTTTATTTGACTGCAGTCTAAGCTGTTGTAGTGGAGGATTTAATGTTTAAATTTTGAAATTTTTTTGAAAGTTAAGTTACTGAAGATTAGTATGCAGGGAATTTTTTATGCTTCTTAAGAAAAAGTTTATTTAGTAAGTTTAAAAAATAAATTTATTTTCATATCATTTTCATTATTTTTAATTATTATTTTTCCTCACTGAGTACAAAAGACCTTGTGATTTTTTCGAGAATATTGTTAATGATTCACATAATCTGTTGTTTGACTTGTGCTGCCAATTTTGTAAGCAAAGACTGGATAGATGAGTTATTTTATGTTTTTAATTTGTATTATAAATAATACTTAATATATAACATAAACATTTCATATATTTTTATTTATTCAGAATAGTGTTGATTGATTAGAAACTCTGATTTCTTGTAGGAATGTATATTTATGATATAGATTTATTTTTATTCCTCAGTTTAAATCAGGTCTAGATTGCACTACACTACAATTTTTTAAGGTTGGTGGCACTGCCTGGTTGATTAAAATTCAAGTGTTCATAAAAATGCATTTTATTTACATTACACATTTAGCTTTATCAACCAGTTTAATACAGTCCGAGGTTCCACTGCACTGCTGTTTTTTTAAAGGTGGGCACTACTACTCAGTT
>JAPDSC010139255.1:61362-82614 GCA_026290005.1 Latrodectus geometricus
ATATATATATATATATATATATATATATATATATATATATATATTATGTAATCTTTGTGTGATTAGTTTCTAGTTATTAGCATTTTAATGTTTTTGTAGTAAATAATTATAATAAAATATTAGAAATTTTGATATTTAAAATAGTGCACAATTGCAAAGTTGAATTTTGAGCTTGATCAGTATTAAAGATAACCAGATATTGCACATAGAGACATAATTTACATTGGCGAGATAACTGTGCAGGATTTGCCATGAAAATTGGAAATCACACCAAACATTTACAATTATCTAGTCTTTTACTCTTTATAGATTTGGATTTTATATGCAAGCTGTTTTAAAGTGTACACACAATTCCATTATAAGTGGGATATATTAGTTCAAAAGAACTATTTAGTATACAAATATAGTTAGATTTTTGGCAAATTGATTTCTACAAAATAAGTTACTAGTACATTCGCTGATATTCAAATAAGATTGATAGAATAAAAGGCTTATTACACGATAGCTCCTGTTAAACATGGAAATGATTTTTTCAAAAATATGCATATGGTGTAAAATATAACCATTGGTAACAAAGAATATCACAGATTATAGTATTCATAAATGAAATTAAATAAAATAAAATTTTTTCAAAAATACCTTGCTTGCAGTATTAGTTTAGTTTAGCTTACTAATAATAAATAGTTTTTTATGTGTGATATTTAATTAGATCAAAAATGAATTGAATTTTGAAAAATTCAGAAAACTGTTGGTCCTGATCTAATTAAAAATATCCAAGTCTTAGTTGTAAATTGAAACCACACCGAAGGCCAGGGCATCAACCATTTGTTTGCCAGATCTGCATGGTATGCAATGATTTTGAAGAAGAAAAAGATATCTACAATATAGTATTTTACAATACACTGAGACAATCAACACAATGAATTACAATCATTGTAAATTACGACATTATAATTTAAAATACATTGACCATAATTTTTGTAAATTAACTAAAATATATATATATATATATGTACTATGTGTTCAACAAGACATTATAGGACATCACCCATTACCTAAATATATTTGTCTAGGATCTTACACACAACAAATAGTTAAAAAATATTAACTCACCTGATTCATACATAATCTTTGAAGGAGCAACATTTGTGTTCACAGATACATCACTTTCTTGAATTTTAGAAGAACTTTCTGTTTTGAAATGATAAGATTGAGTCATAGAATTTTTTGACTGTGATCTCCCAACATCTGAGGTATCACTCTGAATAATTTGAGATTGAGACATTTCATTAAGGAATTGTTCTTTATGTTGCCTTTGCTTGTGTAAAATTCTAAGTAATTTCTCATCTTCTTCATCAGCAGACTAAAAATATAAAAAATAAAAAAATCTATTAAATTCCTTTCTTACCAATCATTTTCTAAAAGTGTGTGTAAAGTGAATTTAAAATAACTTAAAGAATAAATAACAATATAAATAATATGTACACATGACTTAATATGGCAGCACCCAAATAATGAGACTTTAAAAATCAAATTTTAATTTTTTATTTACGCTAACTTTATTTTAACAATTGGTTTAATACTTTCATATTTTGTAAAAAATCATACAGTACACAAGGTGAAGGATCCATTGTAGGTAATAAAACTATAATTAAAAGCAAACTGATAAAAACTATAGTTAAATAAATGTATTATTATATTAATTCAATTACATAACATATCAATTATTTTTAAGTTCTATTCTATTACGTATTTCAACACATCCAGTTTAAGTGTGGGTTAAAGTTCTGATGAGAATCTGATCTGATATAGTAATAATTTGACACGAAAATAATGCTGATATTAATTTTATTTCTTTTGATGTAAAATATAAGGATAACTCGTAAAACTTTTGAGATACACTTAAGATTCTAATTACATTTAAAAAATTTTAGGAGTCTTCAAAGTAATTTTTTCCATTATCATTGCAATGTCTATAGGCAAATTTACAAAATATTTAAGTTTCAAGGCATTTATTCCTTGGCATTGAAGAACAAAATCCATTTATAGCCTTATGGTTTTTACTTTCTTAAGAAATTGATTATTTTAGAATGAGACACTGATTTATACAATTGTGAGCATGAAATCTTTAAAATTAAATACACTACTTTCTAGGCATGAAGGAATATCAAAAAATAGTACATACATTTTATCACTAGTTATGTGTTAAAAATAATATAATGGCTATCATTTTTACTGATTCTGACATTCTTAGTTAAATTATAGGAAACACAAATTATTTTTTCCATATTTAATTCTGCCATTAATTTCAAGTACAACAGCAGATCCAAGTTTATAAACTTTCTGCATCGTTTAATAAGTACAGTGGTTATTATCAATTAATATATACCAAGATTATAGGAGACAATCTCCTTCCTGTGTGTTTTCATCCTGAAGACAATTGTGACCTCTGAAATTCTGTAAGTCCTACAAATACAACAGTATGCGATAGGATAATATCCTTTCCAAAATGGTATTTGTCAATGTTGAATTGTTCTTATTTAGGTTATTTAATTACACTTCCAACTCATGATGTTTTACAGATCAACTCCATTTTTTCTCTTTTTTTAAAATTTATTTCTTCACAAATATTGCAATTACAGCCAATAAAAAATAGTCTTTTACAATAAAATAGTTAATATTTTTAAATACAAACATTAATTTTTCACGCATATTTTCTGCACTCAAATATTTCATAATATTTTGATAAACTATTTTTTAATTATTTTTCAATGAAATTCTGCTTATAATTTGCCCTTGTTTATAGAATTTAACTATAAAAAAAGTTGATTTATTTCCTCAAAAATTTATCAATATACTATTTCTTAAAAAATTTTGAAATCTAAGGCAATTTAAAACTAGATTCTTTCCATCAGCAAAAATTATACTAAATTTAAGTCTTTAACATTTTGCTCCATCAAAACAAATTTAAAATATTATTACAATAATGTAGATCTATGTAATAGTTTCTTACTTGATCAGCAGTAATAGGACAGACTTGAGATAAATACTCAATAAGTTCAATGTGTTCACCAGGTTTAAAATGTCTCCCTTTGCCTTGACTGTATAACCATTCAGCTTTTAAACTAAAAATTTATATTAGTAAACATTTTAAAAATAATGCATGTAAATATTTTTAAAAATTTATTACATAATGACTTTTAACCTCTCTTACCTTTCTTTCTGCGAAGCAACATGTCCATCTAAGAGACGGAGACCTAAGCACCAGTTAATTACAAATGGTCGATAATCAAAAGGGCTATATAAACATTAAGTTAAATAATATTTGGATTCTATTCATATGATCAGTTGAATAAATTTTCTTTAAATATCAGTAATAAAAGTAATTTATTAGAGCAAGTTTTTATAACTTTGTTTAAATTGTTTCAAAATAAAAAAAATTGAATGATTTTAGAAAATAATTAAAATTGTATTTTGGAAAAAAAAACAAAACTCTTAAAAACTAACATGATCTTGAAATTTTATGTGCACTTTTCTAATCACAAAGTATGTAAATTATAAAATTTACAAAGCCTCTGAACATTAATTCTGAGAATAGCACTCATTCTACTGTGTGCATTGCATCTTATGAAACTGGTAATAATTGTGGAAGATTTATTTTTAACACAATGAAGAGATTACTTGAAGACAAATAATAAAATTAATGTTTTCAAAGATCTTACAGTCCTAGGATAACTTTAAATGTGGTTGTTTAATTGGAATGAGTGAAATAGAAAGAACAAATCAAACAATATGCCAACACTTAGGTGCTAAGATCTAACTAGCTTTTAGTGAAATAAAGGCCAAGGAGCACAAATTCAATGCAAGATTGGATGATTCTGCATCATATTAGAATTGCCAAAAGGTAATTATTGTCCATTATCGTGTTTTACAACTACTTTCACACTACCTGTGGATAATTTCACCACCCCTAGGTATTTGATACAGATGGGGATATATTTAGTCTTTATTTTCACAACAGCAGTCAGTTGTCTGCAGTGGAGAATATCCTATCATTATGAAGTGGGTAAATCATTGTTTCCCAATGAATCATGCTTCTCACTTGGAACATCATATTCATGTTTTTATGGCTAGGGTTAGTGGTATCAATCAAACACTGCTTTACAAAGGTATAAAGTTTTAAACTCTGGTGTGATAATGCCATCTCTTACATAAGCATGCCACTTCTAATCAACATGAGTACATTTTAAACAGCTGAACAGATTAAATTCATTCTTCATCATCAGTCATAGCACAACATCCCAGGGTTGGTCAAGGCTTTCCAAATGCTTCCAACCCCTCTATTAGCAGATAAACAAACGCAGTTCTTTTCTGAGGACCCCTCTAGTACCACATCTAGCCATCAATGTTTAGGTCTCCCTCTTCTTTTTGCACTAGATGGTCTAGATGAAAGATTTCTTTTAGTGTACTCAAGAGGATGACATGTTCAGCACATTTGAGACAGCTTAGTTGAGTGAACAACACCTGGCTCTTTGAACATTAAGAATAATTTAACATAACACCTCCTATGCAACATATTATTTTCCTGCATTCCACCAAAAATGCTCCTCAGGATCTTCCATTCAAAGGTGCCTAGCAACCTTTCCTCTCTCTTACAGTCATAATACAAGTTTCCGAAAATAAAATGCTTGTGAACTAATCCTCAGGCATTTTTTCGGTGGATCACATTCTTAACTCCCTCCTAACAGATGACACTACCCTTCATGGGTATATCCCCCCAGGAACTGCTTTCAACAAAACAATACCAGACTAAATAATTTCAAATATTTATGGACTGCATCCATGTAGTTAATACTTTCTATGGGCCAAAAAAGGTTTTGTTAATCGAAAATATCTGAAAGACAGGAAAAGATATGCCCACCAGATTTGATTATCCCAAAAAAGTTGTAAAGCTCAAGCAAAACATTAATGAATCCCTGGTAGAATGAAATCTGGAATTTTTATCATTCCTAATCTAGATGTATAAAAGAGTATCAATATTAGGAGTAATTTCACTAATTTTAAATTACAATGTGCTATTGTTTTCTATGGATGAATTTCAATCTTGCAGTTCTAATCACTTCATTACCTTTATATGAGCTATATACATATTTAATTTCGAGAAATAAATAATCCCTTTTACCAAGGAGCTTCGATTTTTTTTTCAAAAGTATGAATTAAGAAGGCATTTAATAATATCATACAAAAAAAAAAAAAAAAAAAAAGGAATCAGATAATGACAATAATTTTATTATGAAACTTATAAATGTAATAATATTTATTGATTATTTAATTACTAATGTAACAATTAAAAGATGTATAATCACATCAACAAAGGATACGGTAGAGACAAATCCTCATTTGATAGACAGGGATTTCCAGAAATTGTTAATTGCTCTAATGTTTCAAGTTTTACTAAATTTGATACCTAAGTTATAAGAAATATAAACAAAATTTAATCACAATAATAAAGGAAATAAAAATCAAAACAAGACATAGCAGTTCCACAATATGAATACATCAAATGTTTATAACAGTAAGAATTATATAAAGGTTTGGTATCCAATTGTGATAGCTTTTTCTATACAGAGTGTTATTTAAACTCATTAAATTGCATTATTTTGCAGACATAAGTTAAAAGATTAATTTTTTGAAACTCCATTTAAATTTAATGTAAAAGAGAATTTCCACAAAAAAAAAAAAATTTCTATACCATTTTATGTTAATAAAATTATGTATTACAAAAAAAAAATCCAAATAAATTTTATAAAATTAAACTGGAATTCTTTAAATAGATGATTTTAACTGAAAGACATGAAAAATTATTTTGTTCAAAGTAAATTTCCTATTTTCAAACATTAATCAATTTTACAATGCATCTAGAGGTTTTGTAGGTAAAACTGTAGATACTCCAAATGTACCACGGCGCAGCTTGTCCTTACTTGGACCTTGCGCCATTAAAACTAACCAACCAACCAAATGTACTACAATATTCAAGAAGCATTTCAAGTTACAAATCATATAGTAAAATTTTAAATGCTTTGAACCAGCAATATACATGCAAATAGTTAATTCATTGCAACTGTAACTCAATCTTGCAAAATGTGTCTTAGACATTTGCAAATTTTATTGTTGTTTTACCCTCGAATAATCAGGAAATAGATAAAAATTTTCATACAATTATGAAATACTAGGTAAATGCAATTAATTTTAGGAAGGTTTAATAAATAACATATTTAAATCCACATGAGTTTAATCTTAACATTTTTTTAATATTAAACTTAGAGGCTTTTAATATGATTTACATATTTATAATACATTAAAATATTTAATTGTTTGTTAAAATCTGTAGAGCTATTTCAAAAATAGCACTAAATTTTGCTTTATAATTCCTAAGTATTGCAAGTAACAAAATCACAACATTCTTTAATCTTTTATGTTATTCTAACATTAAAAAAAAAAAGCTTTCAGCGTAATTGATTGAGTTAATCATTGATTTTGCTTTTCTTAAAGATTAATTTGCCATATTAATCTAATAGAATACAATCTTTCAATCAGTATGGCACTAGTCTAAATAATAAACACTAAAATGAATTAGACGAAAATAAAATCTGGATTAACCAGTTATCAAAATTATTTTACAAATTATATATTTTTAAAATGATATTTACTTCATTTAAATCAGCAATTAAATTATCTGCTAAAGAAAGAGTACAAATGGAAGATGGAAAATAAGTAGAGGCATGATTCAAAGTACTGATTTTATTACCATTCAAATGTAGCACCTAAAATGTAAATATTTTAATTTTAAAATAAAGAAAAATTATTGAAATAATTTCAATATTAATTTGAAAGACAATGGAGTTGAACATTCTTGGATAAAAACCAAGATTTATTTCAATAAGATTTACATTTTTAACAACGCAATCAAATAATACAGTTAAATTTAGAGAGACTTCAGTATAAAAATAAATTAGTATCCTAGTAAAAAAAAAAATGTTTTTAAATGTTATCAATATAAATATAATTTATATCTACACATAGTGATATAGACTTAAAATTTTAAATAAAGAAATAAAAAAATTATTAGAAATCAGTCATTAAAGAATTGTCTTATCTTTGAAAAATTAGAAATTAATTAAAATATTCAAATAATCAATGTTTTGCTTTGTGTATCTATCTTTTTTCTACCATGTAAAAAGAAAATAAATAATAATATTTTAACTTAATTTCTAAAGTAAATTTTTTAAAAGATACTGAACTAAAAAATAAAATCCTTACTTTAAAATGATAGCAGCTTAATATCCTCCAATAACACAAATTCTTTGTTAATTTTAATTATTTATAAATTTAATTATAATGAATTATTACAATTTTACTAAAATTACCAAATATTTAAATAAAAAGTTCAAAATTGATAAAATTTGTGATAAATCATTATAAAAATAAATATTTGTTTTTCCATTGTTAACATAAAATCTATAAAAATGATTTTAACTTTTATTAAACTTTAAAATTATAATATACAAAGATTAGTAGTATACAATTTAAATAATAATGTTCTAATTTACATATTACTTTAAAATAAATGCTATTTCAATTTTACCAATAAAAAACTGAATAACAGAATGCTGCTAATGCATTTAAATTAAAGTTTACAGCCATCTATATTATTTAAAATTAAAATATTAAATAACTTAATATTTTATTTATATTATATGTATTAATTTATTTAAATTATAATTATATGATTACCAAATATTACTAAGATTATAACAAAATAGTTATAATAATTAAAAACAAAAAGCAAAGGACTAAAAAAATCTCAAGAATGACATTAAAGAATTTAACAAAACATTCAATTGATTTATCTTATCTCTTGTAAAACAATTCAGTGTTTATAAAAAAATCAATAAATTTCTTTTATAATTTATTTTACAGAATAAAGATAATTTACAGTCTGACTTTAATATATATTGCAATAGATTATATTACATAAAAGTAGAAGAATAAAATTTATTAAATGAACATGAGTGTTTTTATAGGTGTGCAAAATTAAAGAATGAATGTTTTTTCCCCCCATACTAAAAATGAGTGTAAGGAAAACGAATTGACATAAAAGGTAAAAATAAGAAAAAGAGAAAAAATAGCAATGGGAATGAAAATATAGCCTTTTCACTCTTTACCTTTAAGATTAATAAATTTTTTAAATAACATTTTTATTTACAGTTAAGATCTGAAAAGTATAAAATTTTCTTTATTCACAATTTTCTTTTATCTTGGTTAAAACTGGTTAATTTCTTCTTACTATCATTGCAACAAATTACTCAAGATTATTGATGCATATTAAATTTAAAATCTTTAATATTAATATTTAATCAAGGAATTTGATTACCTAAAACTTTATTATAGGCAGGAAATATTCATCATTTTAAATATACATGAGAGAAGAAAAAAAAAAAAAAAAAAGATAATCTTAAAGTAATGCTTAAACCCTTACTAAAATTAAAGAATGAAATAAAAATAATTGATTTCACTTACACATATACATACAAAACATTTTGCTAGACTGATTAATTGAAATTTAGGCATCACAAATATATACATCAGTTTAAGCAACTATTGATGCTTCAAAATATCCCTCAAATAAAATTAACTATTAAAATTTTTTGCACGATAATAGTGATAAAGAAATCAATCAATAATAATTTAAATCTCAATCTTTTATACTATACCTGAAGTTTTACTAAATTTGATATATCACTAATAGCAGTAATGTTATTGCGTGATAAATCAAGATGAGTTAGACTAGAGGAATGCTGCAAATTTTGGATTGTCTAAAATTATAAAAAGATATATATATTAATTTATGAAAGAAAAATCATGCAAAATAAAATAATATAAACATATCTAAAAATTTACCGAGGTATCACTTACTTTTAAATTATTCACAGATAAATTAAGAAAAGTTAAATTTGGCATCTCTTTTAAACCTGAAATAAAAATATTTATTAACCATGTATTTAAACACTTAAATAACCAAAAAATGTAGAAAATCACACGAAATAAACATAAATTACTTAAAAATAACTGTACAAATACATATAACATTGTTCAAATAAAATTCAAGACATAACAAATATATTAATAGAACATATTAACTTGAAAACATTTGCATCAAATATATCAGCAAAATTATTAAACATTTACCTTCAATACAAATTATATTGTTATTTGGAAGATTAAGATGTGTTATATGATGACATTTGCTCACGCCATACATACGAACGATAGCATTTCCTGAAGCAGAAACCTAAAACAATATTAGCAGCTTTAATAAAAGTAATCAGTACCATAATAATCAATTTTTAAAGTGAAGAAAAAACAATATTAATTATCAAAGCATACTTATTATGAATATTAAAATGATATAGATATAAAATATAATTTAATAATTTTCATTTTAAAATTTTTCATGACTCATTTCAAAATTTAGATGATAATCTAAGACTTTCAATAAGTAATTTCTTCCAAAATTATAAATTTCAAAATAAAATTGCCTTTAAAAGTTTATTTCCTTTGAATCACTCTAAAAAAGATTCATATTTTTCAAATAATTAAATTAAATGAAGAAAAGAATTTTAGATTTTATTAATTTAGATTTCAAGCACTTCTAAAATTTCAAATATTTTATGTTCTATAAAATATAGTTGTAATTATCAAATATTATGGAATACTAATCAAACGCTAGATTGAAAAGCAATTTTAAAACATAACAAATTTTTTCTATTTCAAACAAGGACCAAAACGTGAATGTAATATTAAAAAATTACTGCATATAATATCATATCAATGATGAATGATACATAGAGATCAATATCAGTATTGATTAGACAGCATGATTATCTCCCATAATAATGCAATAACTATTGTATTGTGAACTTAAAATAATGTATTAATTATAATAGAATTTCTATACATATAATATATGTTGCATTTTTATATACATTTAAAAAAAAAAAAAAAAAAAAAAAAAAAAAAAAAACAGTGTTTGAAGTTTAAAACTTTATTATCATTTTCTTCAACTTTGCAAGTAAAGAATTCATAAAAGAAGGTTTCTTTTGTTGGCATATGATAGAAGGATTGTGTTGCCCACTAAGCATGTTGCAAACATAATTTCTTTAAGTCAGTTGGAGAAATAATTAACAGGGAAGAACACACATTTATTCAGTAAGCAAGGTGGCTAGATGGTTGTGAGATGTAAAATGATCCTCTCATCAGTAACATTCTAAACTTTATAACAGATAGTCAAATTTTTAAGCAATGGGAAGAATAGTACAAGGATTTATAAAATTCTTTGATAAATTATCATGATGAAGTTCCCAAGTCAAATAAATGTTACTGAAGTAATAAAAATCTGTAGCAGTACTTAGTAAAATGTTAGAGAATTTTGAGTAGATTGAACAAAAGAAGTTAAAAAAATTTAACTTAAACAAATGTTTACTAAATAATATAAGGAAGTTGAACCTGATTTGAAATAGTGGTTTTCCATTATTAGAGAAAAATATACAGGCTAAAAGGATCTATTAATGAAACAAAAAATAAATAAACAACTTTCATCACATCTGATGAATGATTTAGTTTTAGATAAAAGGTAGAATATACTGCTCAGATGTATCAATGAGGAAAAAAATGTTGATGATTTTCTAGCTGCTAAAACATGGAATTCAAAAGAATGGATGAAAATAATTGCTGATTATTCACCTGATAACATTTACAATACTGATGAAAACAGACTTTATTTCTACACCTTGTCAGAATATATGCATCTGTTTCAGAGCGACAATTCTAACTTAAGGTTCACAAAAGAGTGAATAACTATTCACTGTAGTGAGAGAATGGTTGGAAAGAAGAAAAGATTTTTATCAGAAAAACAAAAATCAGGATGCAGAAAGTATATTAAAAAATTTCCTGTGGACAATTTCCCAATAAAAGAGTAAGAATAACAATTTATTCGCTGAAGAGTTTCTAAAGGGGGAGATAAAGAATCATCAAACTCATTGATAACTGCACGACCCACAATTGTAAATATAATATTACAGTATATCAAGCTCATTTTTCTGCCTGTCAATACAATAAAATTTATTCAACTATATGGCCAATTAAATTACTTTTCAGCAAACATATATTACATGAAGAAATGTATACTAGGATTTTGGTTATGTGGAAGAATTGAGTATTAATGCATTAGCAAAGAAGACTAATCTCCTTCAAGCCCTCCATCCTTTAATAATGTCAAGGGATTAAGTGTTCGAGAAAATAAGTAAGAACCATTCCTCTTATGATTGATTCATTAAATCAGATAAAGATTCAGTAACCCTTTAATTTGATAAAACAATAAAATCCAACATAAACAAAAACAATTTTGCAAAATGAATGTCTGAAGATGAGAATGAGCAGGAAGAGAAAAACAAAACAGAAAACAATGTTGAAAATCCTCCATTTGCTACTGAAATGAGAGAAGTTCTCTGCCTAGGGACTTATGATGCAATATAAAGGCATTGCTAAGAATTTCCACACACAATAAAGGTATGAATGATTTTTTCCAGTAATTTGCTAAGACAATATATGTAGGTTAATTTAGAAATAAAGTTCTTAGAAATTTTACAAATACACAAAACATTGTTTATTATCATAGAAACTCGCATGACTGGAGAACTTTCCTTGATTTCCTATATAATCAGCATCTTTTTCTATGCATTTTTGTAGACAGAGCTCAAATTTCTACATCCCAATGTCACAGAACTCTGCTGCCAACCCATTAAAGAGGAAGCTCACATATTCTTTGATCTCACTGTCGCTTTGGAAGCAATGGCCATTTAAGTGTTTCTCTAACTTAAGAAACAAGTGATAATCATTAGGCACGTGGTCCAGACTGTCAGATAGGTAGGGCATGATAATCCACACAAAGTTTGCCAAAAATTCTTGCATTTTATGGGAGATGTGAGGTTGGGTGCTGTGCAACAGCAATGTCATTCATCTTTGATGACAATTCCAAATAGCTCACTTGAATTTTCTTAGTGTTGCACAATACTTGTTTGTGTTAACTGTTGTAACACAATCTATGAAATGGATCAGTAGTATCCCGTTACAATCCCAACACTGGCCTCGATTTTGCTGGCAAAAGGATTTTGTTTTAACTTCTTTGTGAATGGTGATCCAGAGTGACACCACTGTTTGTATTATTTTTTGTTTGAAAATGAAATGAAACACCAACACATTTCCATTTTTGTAATAATGGATTCAAACAATCTTTGTTTATAAGCTTCCCACATTTGAAGAAACTGGCAAGCACAGACAAGGCCTTTCTCCTTGTGTTCTGATGTCAATAAAAGAAGTATCCATCAACCACCACACTTATTTTAACTCAACTTTCAGTCAAAACTCATTCAATTGTGTTGAAAGAACACTCGGAAATCTGAGCAACAAGTTCACAAACAGTGAATATTTGTTTTGAAGAACTTTGTTTTTGACTATCACGATAACGATCTACGAAACTGATGGTCTTCCATTCTGTTCTTCATCATAGACTTTTGCTTGACCAACACTAAACTCCCTGCACCACTTTCTTATGTATTGACATACAGTTGTCGCTATAAATCTATGTCAGCTGACAATAAATGCTTATGGGTGGAGTGTCTTTGGTGTGCAAAAATCAAATTACAGAACAATTCTTGGATCTGGCTAGATCAATAATATAAATCTCCATCTTGGACAGCTGTGGAGCCGAGACTAAGTGGCACAGAGAATCGTGAGTAAGAGAACAGGTCTACACTGTGTTGTTGTCAGATTTTGACCTGTCCCTTCCAAAGCATATGAGTCTTTGGGAACCTTATTTCTGAATTGACCTTCATACAAGGCATACAGCTTTGAAAGACTATTAATTGAATTACATTAATGATTTCATTGTGTGATTTTTAAATTTGCAGTACCTTCAAAAATAAATGTTAACTTTAAAAATTTAATTTTTATATTTTTGATACTTTTTGTTTATCATTCAGTTATCAAACAACACCTGTTTTGGGGACATTAAGCAACACCTAGTGGATCAAAACTTCAAAATTGTTTGTGGTAGTGCAACTTATATAATAAAAATTATATAACAAAAATCTTTTCACAGTTATATAAAAAATTTATATTAAAAGAGTATAAAACTTCAGAAGAAATGCTACCTTCTCCACATCTGGAAAGCAGTCAAGATTTTCCAGTTTTGTTAACTCATTATTATCTAATATCAATTGTTTGAAACCAACTCCATCTCGTTTATCAAGCTTCTTTAACCCAGAGCCAGATAAATCCAGCACATGTTTTTCTAAAGTAAAAAGAATTTAGATCAGACAAGAATTAATATATCACTAAATAAAATTATACAGTTGAATTTATTCTTTTATGATATTTTGATACACACACATATATATACCATTAATATGATATATATTTCATAGACAAATTTTTATTGTTTTAAAAAATGTTATTAAGGTATGGATGATAAAAGATTTTACCGATTTATTCACAAATTAACTGATAAGTCATGTAAATTTTATTTTTCTTAACAATGATTTCGAAAGTGTCCTGAAATTTTTAATAATATTAACAATTTAAGTACAGTACACCCAGGAGTTAAAGGATAAAATTTAACCCTTTAACTCCTGGGTGTACTGTTCTATTTCCTACTCATAATATGTTAAACCATGTCCTGTCCAAGAGGTTTCTCGGAGAGACAAATAATTTAATTATATGAAAAGTGGATTTAAGAGGTTGATTGATAAATTGCTTTATTAAAATTCCTTTCTCAGTTAATGTTTTATTGTTTATGTGTGCCCATGATTCCACAGCATGCAAAAATTCATTAGAAATTTATTTTATTTGCACAAAATTAACACACTTGCCTTAAGCAAAAATAAATGCAATATGAGTACAAAAATCTAGTTTTTTCTCATCTCATAAAAACAGGATAATAGCAATAACCAGGATAATAGCAATAACTAACTTTAGCTTCTGGTAAAAGTAAATTAAATTGATTGGTTTTCCTGCCTTAAAACTTAGCCAATTTTATAATTCAAATATCATTTCTAAAGGCATTTTATCACAAAGTATGTTACAATTGTTACCTTCAAAAACCAGCTTTGATATAAGTTCCGAACAAAAAATGTTACACAGCAAAGGAAATACACATTCAGGAGAGGTATTTAGTTCAGTTTTCACTCAAGTTTTCTAAGGATTTTATCAGTTATCAAAATAAGAAGCCATAACTAATATGTAGTAACCTCTATAAGAAATTTAAATCTTATTTTCACACATGTCCTAGTGATTCAAGAGTAATTAAAAGCAATAAATTCTGACACTGATTTTTTTATTGTAGAAATCAATAGAGTCTTTAAAAATATAATCAACTGCATTATGAAAAATGAACCTAGTAAAACAATTAAAATTTAGTAGCATGACTTATTTACTACAAAAATGTATAATTCCTACATTAATTAAAAAGTAATAATACATTTATTAAAAAAGTACATTTTTTTTTATGAGTAAGTCAATTTCAAATTAGAAAATAGGGCTAAATTTATTTGAATTAATAAAAAATTTCCAATTTTAATTACAACAATATAAAAACGATAATAATAATATATGATATAAGATAATGGAGTTATGTATTTTAATTTAAAGTAAAGCAAACAATTAAAGATAAATTTACTTTTCATAAAAATAAATTTAATGTAAAAATTTATTTATTTAACAATTATTATCATTTGCAAAATAATTTTCAAAACTAAGGTGAGTAAACTAATTTAATTTATTTATTTAAATGTAAAAAATCAATCAGAATTTACCAAGAACATGAAAATTAAAAATATTAATAAAGCAATTTATTTACAAACTGTCACAGACATTACTTTATAACTGCTATAAAGCATTTTAGTTGAAAATATAAGAAAACTACCCCAGGAATAAACGACTTTAATAAGAAATATAGAATATTTATTATTACCTATTTATAGAATTTTTATTATTACCTATGAAATAAAGATGTTATCTAAATTTAATTTTTTGAAAATTAAACATAATTGTATTGAAATTAAATATATCATAAAAAAATAATTAATACCAATGGAAAATATAAACAATGGAATATATAAAAAAGCATTTTTCTTCCCTAATAAGTTAAAATTTCCGTTTGAGATTACTTGTTTTCATAAATATGTGTAAGTTCCCATACATATTTTAATAGTTTAAAGTGCATGAGAAAAATTACAGATAGAAGCATCTTCCAAAATATTAAATTTAATCAGCGTAAATATAAACACTTAAATTTTGATTATAAGTAAATAAAAATTTTATCTTTTAAAATCTATAGAAAAATCCATAAATTCCTATAAGATATAGTTAATGCAGCAAATAAAAAAATCACGTGAATAATAAATTAAATCACAATCTTGAATTGAACGAATATAAGCTCAACACTTTTTTCTAGACTTGTCAAAATGAAAACAGATTTCTGATCCTTTTCATAATACCATGTATATGAAAAAGATTCTTTCGTAGCAATTAGACAAATACACTACACGTTTTTCATATAGATAATAAAGTATATAAAATAACGCACGATATTTACTAAATTTTTGGAAGTGATATTCAATAAAGTTAAAAATATATATAAAAATTCAATACAGAAACTAAATTTACACACCATTGACCGCCATTTTCAAACATCCGTCATTGTTGATGCCAGATTTACGATTTTCACAAAATTTCAAGATGTAAAATTTTTTTTCAATCAATGACTAAATTTAACTTTTCGAAATCTGTGTAGGAAATATAGGGTAAAATAATCGTTTTATGGTGCTGAAAACTTTTTTGAGTAAAATAAAAATTATGTACAAAAAGTCAAAACTTGAATTTTTAATATTTTAAGTTTCCGTTGGCAATGGTACATAAGCACTTAATTTTTATTTTGGATTGGTGTCTCTGGATTGGAAGTGAAGGGAGTGAAAGTTTGTGTTAATTCTGGTTACGAGTAGCCATTAAAATAACAAAATGAAGTGAGTACAATTTTAAATCTGAAATCATCCAAATCATGCATTATAGTTTTGTAACAAATATGTATTATTTTATAGGATTGAAATCTGTAGTTTTTCTGGGCTACGTATGTACCCTGGACATGGCAAAAAAATGGTTAAAACAGATGGAAAAGTAAGTAATGTATTTTTCGCCTAATATAGTTACTTATATTCTTTAAGATGTTAATTAAAATTTAAGTACTACTATGAATCATACATTATGAATGTATGAATTTAAACAAGTGAGAACTAGCTACCTTTAGTTATCCAAATGCTTTCTAATTTTTGCCTTTACTTACCATAATTTACTTAAAAATATTTTGCAATTCTTTTAATCCACTGCTTACGTATGTAACCTTAAGCTAAAAAGAAAAAAATTAAAATTACATAGTCTGTATGTAAACTAAATATCAAAACTTTTAAGTGCAGAGTTATAATATAACTTGGTGAGTTTTTTAAGCAATGCAACAGTGTTTTACAATAATTGTGTAATAATTATGGTCATATAATTGTTGAATATCAATGAAAAGTGTCATTCAATATTTAAATCATTTTTAAAATATTATTGGCAGTGATGTACTGACTAGCAAAAAGAAATTTAGTTTTGACATGCAATTCCTAAATGATTCATTACCACTTTCAGATTTGTTTTTTGTGTAAAGGTATTGCTACCATTACATACCTTTTTTTTGCCTGCATTGTAACATTTCCTATGGAAAGATCTACTTTAACAAATTCATTATTTTTTTGACAGTATATCTTCAGGCGATGTTTTTTTATTATTTTGATTCCTTTATGCTGTTAAAAAAGTTCCCAACCCTCAAGTGCATGAAGTGACAAGGCAAACAAGCTTCTTAATGAAAATTAATATCTTTTTTACCCTTTTTATAGTTAAATTTATTTTCATTGTCTAATAATCATTGTCTATTTATTTTCATTGTCTGAATAAAATTCATAATCACAAGTTCCCAAAGGTTATTAACAACCAAATGTTGCCAAATTTAATATTGTTTATTAACCTAACCAAAAGCTGTTTGTAAATAGTGGTTTGTGTGGTTGAGGGAGTTCAATTATTATTTTTTGTGCATCAATTCAAATAACAGCTTAATTTTATTTAAAAAAAAGTTGTTTAACACATAAAAAAGCTAAAATGTTATTTTGTAATTTGTTTCTTTTTTAAATCTATGTCTTAGAATTTTATCAAGAAAATTAATTTGAGAAATTTTATATTTGATTTTTTATAATTACATTAATTATAATAATTACATAATTATAATTACATAAAATTTTCTGCTATGTTTATTCCTCATTATATATAATATTTTTGATACCAATAATTAATTTCTGTTTTAAGGGTTTGTTATTTATAAATACTGCACACCATTATTTTTACAGCAACTGGTATAAGTTCTGAAGTGCAAAATGAAGTGAAATATCAAATTCTGAAGTGCAAATCCCTTTAATTGAGGAGCAGCCGCACACACACTTTGCATTTGAGCTACTAATAAAGACAACTATTTCCTCCTCCAATTAAAATTTTTTTAAATAAAGTTGATAATTTTAAATTTACTGGGTGTCAAAATGTAGAAAGATTCGGGGGCTCCATCAAGTGGTGAAACGAATGGCAATAAGGGAGGGGTTGTCACTGTCTAGGAATTCATGTGGTGGAAAAAGTATAGAAAAGTCGAGCCTTTTGATTAAAATTGAAACCAATCATTGAAGTATAGAAGCCACAAATTATGTATCAGTGACAGCATCTTGGCGTTGCTCTTTTTCTCCCTGTCCCCTTGGAATTTAAGGATTATTAAATGTACTTATGTTTATAGTTATCATTCTGAAAAAATTAATTTACACGTATTAAAATTGGTAGTAAATTCTGATGCCATTATCAGATAGGAAAGAAATTGCCAGATATTTCCATCCTTACCTTAGTTACTTTTACAATTTTTGTTTTAAATTAATGTGCATATGCACGGTATTGTTTTCTTTGGTATAAGATTATAGTCAGATATAAGAAATTGTGGTTAAGATCCCCTTCCTCGCCATCACGCAAATTTGAAGTGCTTTTTGCGCATGGTCATTATTTATTTTGTTACCCCTTTATTGGTCTCTAATTAATTTTCACTTTGAAAAAGTGGCATAATTTTCTCCATGGCATTGATGCTTTTGGAAACGCGTCAAGCAGTCGACCCAAAGTACGTATTCACTGAAATTTCAGTTATTATGTGATTAATCAACAACCTTCACAATTTTCATGACAGTATGCAATCATTCATAAATTTTATCATCATGATATATTGTTTAATTCTTCAGTGATTTTATTTTCCACTTAAAGTGAAGTAAGAATTAAAATGTTACGGTATATGTTATTTATAAATGCTTGTTTTTTCTAGTCATTCTTATTCCTTAATGGGAAGTGTGAATCATCCTTTATGATGAAAAGAAATCCTAGGAAAATCACATGGACTGTGTTATACCGTCGTAAACATAAAAAAGGTATTGAAGAGGAGACAAGCAAGAAAAGAACTAGACGTGCAGCAAAATTCCAGAGAGCAATTGTTGGTGCTAGTTTGAATGATATTATGGCAAAGAGAAATATGAAGCCTGAAGTCAAAAAGGCTCATAGAGATCAAGCTATTAGGTAATATTCTTTTTAAAACTGTTTTTGAGCTTTCATATAATTTAATCTATTTTAGTGCATCTATGTATATAGATTTATATGAATTTATAGTTTGTGTTCTAATATTAAGTTCTGCATATTTGTTAAACACTTGAATGAATATTTTCAACAATTATCATTGATTGGATTTGATCAAATCATTACATATATATTTACACGTGTTCAAAAGCTCTTAGAATAGCAGAGTATTAAGGTAGCATATTTAATCTTCATTGTCGGTCTGGCAGCCCAAAACATAAGCATGAATGCATTATAATGATTATATCTGTTAACATTGCCCGATATTTTGATTACACAAGGAATCTAGAAAGTTCATTTTTTTATTTTAAACCAAGATTATTGAATTTAGATTTATTTCTTGTACAGTTTTGCTTTTCTGTTCACTCATGTTATATGTACCGTACCATACATCTTAATTTAAATATCATGATTGCATTTTTTACTGAAATAGTGAGGAAAATAAAAAATTGAGTTCTAGCCCAATCGATATTTTGTCTGGCTAGCATTCTAATATTGGTTGTTTGACCATCAGAGTTATTCTTAAGTTTTCTAATGATAAAAATAAAAATTTCTCACAAACTTTTTTAAAAATTATTTATTCTTTTAGCTTAACTCTATTACATTTACAGGGGGTTATTTTTTATGGTGCCATATTTACACTAATTAGTTGGTACATATAAAATGGCTAAATGTTCTTATTTGTTGAAGATTGCTTTGCCTATTAAAAATCATTAATAGAATAGTAAGTAAGAGTTCCATGTAATGTTAACCCCTTAACTGCCAAGGAAAACTTAAGAGATTCGCTCCCCAGTGCCACCGTTTTCACACAGGCTATCGCAGTTTTGCGGTGTATCGGAGGAAAAGAAGAGGCACGCTTGAAATAGAAGTACCATCATCACAACAGATATTTTAAACAATGTTAAGGACATTCTATTGCATTCCATAGCCATGGGCTTTACTAATAGCAGAGTATTGCAGAAAAGCGTATTTCCAAAAGCCGTATATATACGCCCAGGGCAGGTAGGAGTTAATAGAAAAAAGTGCATAAAATTTTCTTTTGTTAAAGTTTTGCTTTAATATCTTTATAATTATTATATAAAGTGTCTTGTCATCAGTCTTTTTATAATGTATTTTCTCATTATAGTTTCATTTTTAATTTGGTTGTGTAGATAAGTTTTATTGCCCTAAAAGTAATAAAGTGTCAAAAAATCAAATTCTTCAGTTGTATTGGTGTATTTCATTTGGCATCTTTTAGAATTTTTTAACTTTTCTTTATTATGTAATGATATCTTCTCATGGTCTCTTATTTATACATCTATTCTTATTTCATTAATTTATGCATATTTAATAATTTAAAACATTGTAAGAGCTGTCAAAATTTTTAATTTAACAAGGAGTGAGTGAAAAACCAACATTACTAATGTTGGATTTGCACTCTTTGTTAAATTAAAAATATTGACAGCTCTTACATTGTTTTAAATTGAATTTATTATACAGTCAACAAAATCTTCCTAAAATATCGCCAAATTTGCAATTTAGTGACTGGACATGTGAATAATATATTGAAACTTATTTTTTCATTTTTAGCCTCTGCAAATTTTAAATTCATGATTGTAATATCAACTTAAAATATTTTAACTTTCTTTCAGTAAATATCCAAATCGATAGGTTTTTCCACACATTCTAAAATCATTAAAATTCGACAGTATTCTTTGGAAACAATTTATCATAATATACAAGTGCTGTTTTTATTGTTGTGATTTTCTTAACAACATGTATGATTTTGTAATAAAGACTTTTCATGATATATATATTTCTCAATATAACTTAAAGTTTTTTCTCAGCAGATACTATCATGTCTCATGAGATATATCATCATTTCATGATTGTAATGTTTACAATAATTCCACTTCCGGTATTGCTTAGTGTATAATTTTTATATGCCCTAAAAAATTTTCAATACATTGTTGCTAACATTGTGATTTTGAAATCACAATGTCTTGAGCTTCAGCGTAACACATGTAACTTATACAGCGTGTTTTATATTTGTTGTTTCAGGGCAGCAAAAGAGAAACAGAGAATGGCTAAAATGCAAAAGAAGGCGACAGCAGCACCTCCTAAGGTAAAATTTTGTTTTGAATATGTCGCTGAGTTTAAATTCTTAAGTTACCTGTTGTAATTTATCATTATTAAATTTAAAATTATTTTGTTATAAAATTGCATACTAAGATTTTTAAACTAAATCTATTCGTTAAAATTTTAAAAAAATAATTTCCTATTTATTTAAAGGTATTTAATTTCTCTCTGTTATGTTACAGAATTACTACTGACAGAATAATTAGTAGAATAAGTTTCTTTTCTTCTAGTTTCAGTATATATATATATATATATATATATATATATATATATATATAT
>JAPDSC010139255.1:96063-123634 GCA_026290005.1 Latrodectus geometricus
AAAAAAAAATACCCCATTATTATCTTAAATATGGAACAAACATTGCCATTTGAAGACTTCTTTTTTCTCACTCATAACGCGTGAGAAGAAAGTAGGAGTTCGAAATTCTGAAATTCTTTCTTGAGACATACTTAGCCAATAATCAATATTATCTTAGTCCACGTCATTCTTATTTTAAGAATTTGCGGTATTAATCACAAAATTATATTCTCTTCTAAATATCTTCACTTTTATAATGTAATAACAATGATGAATAAAATTTAATTTATCGTTCATTATTTAAGAAATTTATGCATAAAAAGTTTTTTCTTACAAACTTATATTTTTTGAGGATCAACTTTTAAAAGTAAACTGTATTTATACAAATGATGAAATTTCTGATATAAAATATAATTTGCCAAATTTTTATTTTTTAAAAATAAATTTCTGATAGCATTACCTTTCACCAACATGCTCTACATAGTAAATCATTAGGAATTACGAGTAATACTATATAACACTAAACATTATTTTTCAAGAAATTAATCTTATAACTAGGAACATCATTACTTGTTAAAATCAAGTCATACTGCTTTCTAGTTTTGCGACAAAACTTTTGCATTACATTTATCAATAAAGCATAAAAAAAAATTTTTTTATGGCTTTAATATTTTATAAATACAGTGTAACAACTTTCTTGCCTCTCTACCAGAGTTTAGTGCTAATTTTTTCATAATTTAAAATGCTTTTCACGAGAGCATCTGCTACATATCTTTTATTATCATATCTATTTTCTAATACTTTTAAAAAAGATTCATTGTATCATAAAAAATTTCAATTTTTGCTTCTTCTTTCAGAGAAGCACGTAAACAACAGATTTTCATTTTTAACTAGGAATATTTCACATTATAACATAAAATTGAATTTAAGATTTGAAAAAAAAAAAAAATACCACACATTCCTTAAAATATTGGGAGCGAGATTTGTGATATTTTTATAGTTAATTTTTCATTCCTGCTCTAACATCTTTATTTATGATTAACTTTTAAGAGGTGATATTTTTGTAAATGCATCCAATTGATTATGCTTGATGACAAATGAGTCTTGTATCAAAATAGAGAAAAAATTTTATTAATCATAAACTCTATTATATAATTATATGGAGGAAATCTATTCTATCTTAATAATATTTATTCTATAAGTACACATTTGAGGGGTAGTTGTTTGGGGTTCATCTGATTTTTCGATTACGATTGGTAGGCTGCCTAATAATTGGTATCAAATAAGCCCAAAGTGAATAGTACTTACTATTTATAAAAAATCCTCCGCATAGATATCAAAAAAAAAAAAAAAAAAAAAAAAAAAAAAAAAAAAAAAAAAAAAAAAGCAATTTCAAATAGAAAAATTTTGTAAAAAAATAAAGTAAATATAATAATTATGATCTATTATAATTTTGAAACACATAATTTTTGTCAATTTAGTTTTTGCAGCGAATATGACATACTATCTATGAAAAATGGTTCCAGAAAGAATCTATTTTTTGCAATTATGTTATTTTCCTATCACAATATTAAATTAATATTTTCCATTTTTTTTTTAATTTTCTTATGCGATGTTATAACGAGAATGACAAAAGGTGAAATAATTTTTATCTTCTGAACAGAGGTTGGTTTATAGTTATTATACTGTTATGAAAGCTTAAGTAATCATTTGACTCTAAATTTATCTCGTCACAAAAACATCATATATTATATCTAAGGCTAAAACAAGGTTCGAATAATGGGAAAAATGAAGAACAGAGGGGTATTTTAACCAACCATTAAAACAGCATTAAATACTTTAAGCAAATGCCCAGCTATTGTTCTAAGTCACATGCGCATACATTTAACATTGTTATTGTTCTTTGAATGCTCGACTTTGTGGATTTTCTCGCTTTGAAAACGAAGTAGAAATGGTAAAGGAAAATAATAATAAAAACCCAAACTTAAAGAGATTCAACGAAAAAATAAAGAAAATTACAAAAAATACTTTAATATAACTCACTGTGTAAGCTGATTGCTAACTATCGAAATACTTCAAGAGTTTTGTACAGTGTATATGTGAAATATGTTAACCAAGTTTATTGATAAATATTAATTTAATTGATTTGGGATAGATATGAAAAAAAGTTCTCATATTGTATGCAAATCAGACAATTATAACAGGACGGGATATAAAAGACATTAATAAGAAATTTAGTTAATACAAACAAACAAAAACGCCACTAATAAGGCATATGAGTATCCCTTCTTCTAGTTACACTTACTTATAAATTAGTAACATTATTAGTTTATTTTAATGTATAAATATACACGGGGAGGGGCCATTGCTACATATCAAGTGAGCCCGTGACAGTTAGTACTCATATAAAGTGCTTGACACGCCTGTCGACTGGTAGTTTGACAGTCACCATCAGGGGTGGGCAAGCCGGGCCCTTGCCCGGGTCGGCAATCTTAGGGGGCGGCAAATTGAACCTAAAATTAAATTTCTCAAACTTTTAAGCATTTTCTCTTTCTAAAATAATTGAGTTTTGACCCATGATATACTAAACTTTTTTGTTTAAAATGAATCATATTTTTATGCATTAAGATATTTGGAATCAAACCCCTAACGACCTTTATATATACAGGTGTTTTTTAAACATACAGCAAAAATTTGTTTCGAAGATACAGGGTGAACAAAATGTTTGACATTATATTAACATTTTATTACCAAAAATTACAGGTAAAGTTTTTTAATCTACAGGAACTGTTGAAAATAATGACCTCCAGCTAGAATAAGAATGCAAGAAATTTAAGGATTTTAAAAATTATCAAAATGGATTTGACGAAAACAATGTTCACCCTGTATCTTCGAAACAAAGCGAGTTCACAAAAATTATCAAAGGACAAAATATTCTTAGAATAGTCGAGGGAACAAACCCTTGAATTTTTGGCGTATTTTTAATAAACACCCTATATATATTAATAATGTATGAACTTTTAACTATTTGAAATGTCAAAATATTTGAAATGTCAAAATATTTGAAATGCAAGAAAACTCACTAGCATAAGAAATTCCCACTTAAAAATAGCTTAAAACTTAAAGAAATAATTTTTTTATTATTTAATCAAAGGGACACAATAATAGAATTTTTAACCGTGTGTCTTAATTTGTCAAAACATGTGTCAAAACTTTAACATTGCTGATGATTGCAATTTTTTTACTCGTTTTATTTTACCATTACTCGTGGAAAGGGTTTAGGTTATCTCTTTTAATTTTTGTTATAAAGGGGCGGCATTTTACATCTTTGCCCGGGGCGGCGAAACTGCTAGCGCCGGCTCTGACACCATTGAAAAATCAAAAAAATCTGAGAGACTTCGAGCCCTGGATTATAATGTTCGTCGAGATGGACTAAATATATCCGAAAGCGTACTTTTAAGATTTTACAGAACAGCAATTTCAAGGGCTTATGAGAGTTAGTTATAAAACCAGAAAACAACCATCCAGAAACAATCCTGTAGTCACAAACGACTCATTGATCCAAGGATTGAGTGTAGGATGGGGTGCTTGTTTGCGCAGAAAGGAATATCTCGAATCATCAACTATCATTGGACACAGATAATGTTAGTAGTGAATATTGAAGAGTTTACAGACACGCGCAGCCCGCTGCAGAGGATGGATCTTATCACCAGCAGTAGTGACGTCATAGGTCTGTAGACTTATACGAGGGTTTAGAGTGACGTCATAGGTTTGTGATCTTATACGAGGGTGTTATCACTAATCAGATTGTTTGACGTCTTATGTAGTCTTGAATCGTGCTGCCATCTATTGAGACATTTTAAAACCTTTGATGTTAATGCTGCCCTCTATGGGAATAATTTTAAGCTATATCTTTTCATTGAAAAAAATTCTACGATGTCTGCAGTGGGGACAGAACCGTGGACCTCACTGATGATAATCCGTTATTTTATCCATTAGGATACCCGGACTTCGCTGGAGAAAGATTTTTATGCCTTATTATCAGAGAGATGATAAGAACTTGGATTTTTTTTTAGTAACTTTAAATACAATTTTTGTATTTTAAGATTACAATGTATTTTAAAGTATTTTATAATACAAATTTATTTTTAAAGTAATAGAATTGAAGAGTTAAATTTTCGAATGGAATTTATTTTAAAATGTACGCATATTTTAAAAGGAAATGGATCCTCAATTGAATTTGCTGTATGGATAGAATTTATTTTTCGAATATTACTGACAAAATTTATTTTTCAAAATATTAATAAAATTTATCTTTTGAATATTACCAACAGAATTTATTTTCAAAGTAATAGAATTGAAGAGTAAATTTTCGAATGGAATATATTTTAAAATGTAAGCATATTTTAAAAGGAAATGAATTTTCATTCCCATTACAATGATGAGAAATTTAGAATAGTCAACAAACATTTTTAATTGTATGCATCTATTTCCACATCACCCATGAGGTAAGATGCATGATGCATTATCTACTTTTATTTTATTCTTGGCGAGATTCCCCTGTAGGCCTACTTTCCAAGCTTTTAGAAATGAATAAAAACATTGAATGGTTGGAACTATGAGTTCATACCTAGAATCATGTAATGACTGTATGAATAAAATGATATACCATCATCTAAAAGATATCTTTTAAGAAAATATGATGTTAATACAATGGGGAATTTTATTATTAAAATTTAATTACTAAATATCATATTATATCATTTTTGATTTTGTTTATCATTTTAATAATAATTTCTTATTCTGTAATAAAACATCGTTTAAAAAATAATAATAATAATTCAGAAGTAAAAATGTAATTTAAATTGTATTAGTTAATTACTAAATAAATTTAAAAGCTATAAATTTACAAATTATATATAAAGAATCTATTAAAATAAAAGCTATGATTCATGAATGTGGAATAACATCTTTTCACTTTTTTTTAAGAAAGATACGCATAAGAATAAAAATTGCTTAGGTTGGGATTGTAAGCTATAAATTTAAAAGTTATAAATTTACATTTTAAAAGTTATAAATTTACATGTCATAAAAAATCTATTATTTAAAATTAAAATTATGATTAAAAAATGTAGAATTATATCTCATCACTTCTTTTTAGAAAGATACACATAAGAATAAAAGCTGTTAGATTGTAATTGTATTTATCTATTTCAGGGATTTAAATAAAGAAATTTATAGAAATATTTTTTACAAAGTTTTCACTTATAAAATCAACATTATTTACAAAACTCAAAGCAACATGCTCCATATTGATCAGTACAAATATTTCAGATCCTAATGAGTTGTATTTTTCTAGATTCGACATCAATAAACAATCATGTTTTCATTGACTGGGATGGTTAACTATACACAAATTACACCCAAATATGCTTTGGAAAACATTCACTACTTCCTTTACAAGGGAAATAATTATACTTAACAAAAATTTTTTCTCATTCTCAGGAGATACAGTAACCAAAAGCATACGTTCACTTTCTATGAAGTGAGGCAAATTATTAGTAAATAAATAGTCAATAATGAAATCATTGAAATCCTGTACACATTCAGTTAAAGTCTCTTTTTGAAAATAATAAAATTTAATTTAATTAATACATAGTTATTAAAATCAGTAAAATTTAAAGTTTGTAGATACATATAATCTTTCTCATTTAAAACCAAAATATAATTATTCGCAAAATCTAAAGAAGTATAATTAAAATTAAATTTGCAAAGTTTTAAATAAAAATCATACCCTATATTGTCCTTACATATTTGGTGGGGAACGTTAGAATTCATATGATGTTTGAGAATATCTACCTTTACTTGTCCTTTATACAGCACGACGGAAAGGGAAAATATTTCCGATGTCTTTCTTCCAAATGCTTTTTCCCAGTTGGTTTCCACAGGGGCTTTCAAACTTATTCTCTGCTGTCTATTCTCCAAAATATATAGTGTACTGAAAAAATAATTCAGGGTATTGACATCTAACAAATCTACTATTATACTCAACTATTTCACTGATATATTTCAACAAGTTTTCATCACTTAAGAAATTTGGCATATATTTTACGTCTAAATTCGAATCCATTTTACTTAAAAACATACCTTCTCAGAATTTTAGGTCAAAATTATGTGATATCTTACTTTCTCATATCTGAACTGGTTAGAATATTAGTTATTTAAATTGTTATCGATATAAATTAGAGTTGCAATCACGAAATGTCGAATGTGTTGGAAGAAATATATTATCTGAATCACGATGGTCACAGCACACATGAAATCACATTCCTACGATTGTGGTGAGTTGTTTTTATACTTTTCTTTATCAACTAAGAACAACTCTGATTGGTAGGATGATTGCCATCATAGAATGATATCACGGCACCATGAAACTTAAAATCAGTGTAACGAACTTATACTCCAGTTATGCACATATAGTTTTTCTTAGAAGATGTCTTGGTCACAGATCCTGCTTCTTGCGAAATTGTAAGTATTTTTTTTTTCACTTTATTAAATATGCTTTGATCATTAAAATGTATCCTAAATAATATACAATTTTAAACAGCATGAACAAACTCAAATATGTACATATTTCTTTAACGTTCAAAATTAATAATTTACTGTTAATTTGAGGTTTATTCTAATATTAAAATTTTCCTCATATCGAGCTTGGATCGATATGAGTAGGGCTATTGAAACTAATTTAAATAATACGTCAGACCCTCATATGCCAAAAAAGAATCGATAGGTGTTAAAGAAACCGAATGGTTTCATAATCATATTTGTTAAACATGTATTCTTAAACTTTATTTGTATTTTTTAATTAAGTACTAATTTTTAAGTGATAAATTTATTCAGTTTTTAAGGAGTTTAACATGTAGTGCATAAATTAAAAGTATATTTTATTTTAGGGAATCATTATTAAAAAGATATCAGATTTTTACAAATGAAACTTAGAAATATTTTGATTCCAACGGTATTTTAACGCTTATAATATTTCAGCAAGTTTTATGTATATTGAAATGACAACTAAGTCTGACTTTAAAAATTTAGCTGGTAGAAAAAAATTTCCTCACATTTGACTTGAATTTCTTCAGGCTAAAAAATTTTAATGAAATTCTTATTTATGATTAAATACAGAAATTGTTTAATTTTTCTTTCAAAGCTACCAAAAATGTAATTCGTTTCGGTAACTAATTATAGAAATTTATCTAATTTTTACAAATAAATTCTCCAAGTGCTTGCACATCTCTAACATATTCAAATTTTTATATTAACATACCGCATATATTTACAGCAATAACAAAAGCTTTTATATTGTAGTTAGTTTAACATTTTAAGCAAATTATTAGAGTTTCTTAACATGACAAACAATATCGATTATTTTTCCATATATGATGAAATGCAAAAACTGTTCTATGCCACTGTTTTAAAATCCAATAAGTGAAACGAGGAAATATTATTTATATTTAATTAGTTTAAGAATATCGTGTTATTGTTTTTATAAAAACAAGAAATATGTTCACACTTACATTTTAAGAGTGCTTTTTTCGTTGAGTGTATTCAATAAAAAGAATAGCTATGGCATTTTATGTTGAAGTCGAAATAAATACATCACGTGATCTTAGATTTATGATAACTCTAATCAATGTGATTCATGTTTTCACTAAACACATGCATCATCACGTGACTGCTTCACAATAATTCTTATCGATAAAATGTGATGATATTCTTATCAAGTATGTATACTGATGAATGTATTATATAATGAAATGTTTTCTAATTTAGATTCTATCAGAATTTATACTGATGTTTTTGAAAAAGGTTAATTATATTTCGTTTATCCCTGAATAATTATTTTAATTTTAATAAGAATAATCTATACGTGTAATTGTAAAAGCTAAGAATCTATATTTTCTAATATTTATTTCAAATTATTATATTATACTGAATTTCCCACCAAATAACAAGATATTTTTATGCTATACTTAAAACAAATCAAAATGTTATCATCATGGTAGCCAATTCAAGATTAGCATACAATGTTCACTCATTGATATGAAATTATTGTTCGACACTCAACCGCAAAAATTTTTAATTTTGAACTAAAATTTGTGTTTAATTGTAATTTTATTTATTTCAAATTACTTAGAAATTTAATTTAAAGATTTTTTTTAACAAAAGCATCTAAAACTTCTTCTCTTTGTATTTTATCAAAATGCATTTAAGTATTTTATATTTTGGAACATTGTATATTTGGGAAAATTTGGTATTGTATACTGATAGCTTGTATTTGAAACTCACTGTAAGGCATTCAAACATCCACTTTGAGAATAAAAGATACAACTTTCCCTATTACTAACTAATATTAGGAAATTATTCATCGCTTTATGCATAAATAATTATGATTTTAAATATACTCATAATTTCTAGTCATCTGATTATAAACGAAAATATTTTTTAATTAGTATTATTTGTATACTATTAACAATTAGTATACTATTAACAAATTCCCACATTATTTATCCATTTCTGTGTGTTTTTTTAATAGGAATGACAAATAATTGTAATCTTAAAAAATTTAGCAAATCGCCAGAATTTCTTAATTTGCTAAAAAAATATTTAGATAATTTTCTTACATGTGATAAAATATGAAAATTGCTTTATGTTGTAACTTTAAAAACTACTGAAAATGTAGTTATACAGCTAATTATAAAAACTTATCTAATTATTAGAAATAAATTATTCAAGTACTTGTCGATCACAGCTATAATAATATATTATTTATGACCATGTACAATACCCTTACAGTAATGAAAAAATTCTCTTTCATTGTTATGAACTTAAAATTTAAAGTAAAATACTAGAATTTCTTCACACATATTAAAATTACATTGATCATTTTTACATGCCATGAAATGTGTAGAACTTTTCTTATGTTAATCTTTTAAAATCTGATAAGTAATGTGTTAAAAGGGAAATGTATCTATTTTTAGTTAAGATAACATTATCAAGATTTTTAAATACTAATTTTTTCATAAAAATAAGAAACAATAATATGTGCACTTACATTGAAGAGTTCTTTTCTGGTTGAAGGCTTTCAAATTATAGCAAAGATATGCGATTTTATGCTTATCGAAATTATACCACGTGATTCTAGATTTGCTATAACTCTAATCAATGCGATTCGTTGTCATGAATCATCACATGATTGCTGTGCAACAAAGCTTATCAATGAAATGTGATAACATTCATACTCATGTTTCTGAATTCACTACAGGCAGTTAATTGGTAAGGATCGGCTACAAAACCAGATGACTCATTTAGATACATTTGATCTCAAAAAATATGTCCAATATGCCCGTGATCACCCATACTGGACCGTTGAATATAAGTAAAAAGATGCACTAGTCTGACGAATTCGGCTTCCAACAGCAACATGCTGATGAACAATGCAAAATATTGAAAAAACAATACAAAATGCTAGATTTCTATCGGGTTTTAACTGTTCGGGCTAGTGGAAGTGGGTAATGATCTGCATAATGTTTTGGTGTCATACTCTTAGTTTACTGATGCACGTAGAATAACTCCTTAATGGTAAAGAACTACTTTAAAAGTCTATTAGGTACATAGTAGCCATAAAATTATTAATCTAGGTCACCGACATGGTTAATAACTTTATGGCTACTATGTTCCTTTCATTCAAAAGATATTTCCAACAAAACAATGCCGCAGCTTTCAAGGTTCGTATCATTATGCAGTATTTCAGGC
The DNA here is from genome assembly GCA_026290005.1 of Latrodectus geometricus. NCBI lineage: Eukaryota > Metazoa > Arthropoda > Arachnida > Araneae > Theridiidae > Latrodectus > Latrodectus geometricus. Next base: position 105,856 of record JAPDSC010139255.1, read on the forward strand.
GCATAATAATAGTTAGATTTATTTTACTGGTTTCCGCATTTTAAAATTAATCGAATATTTTTGGGATGAAATAGAACGGATTATTTAAATATTGGATCCACCACCATTCAATCACCATCCACTGGGAACATCACTTGCATCAGCATAAAAAAGCATCATGAAGCAATGTTTTCAAAGGCTTATAGAATTCATGCCATGCAAATTTCTTAGTATATAGCTTGTATAGAAGTGGGCCATAATTGTGTTCCAAGTCAATTAGCCACTCAGTACATGAATAAAGTGTTACTTTTTTCATACACTAATTCTGAGTATATTATACTTAATTACACAATTTGAACAACTAAGTATAGCATAGTGAGAAGCTGATGTGGCCTAGTGGTAGGACATCCCTCGTCAGTGTCAAAGGTCATGTGTTCGATCCCAGGACTGTTGTTGTTGTCGTGTGTCAGCCAGGCTGGCAATATGGGGTGCCCTGCTCCACTTTTCCAACTGAACCATATTTGGTGTGGAGTCCAACTTCCTCAGTACACTCATGCCATAGGTACTCGTTTATAGGGTAGGCAACCATTCACACACAAAGAAAGGACAAAGACAAGAAAGAGAGGGAGAGAAAGTACATCCATGCCCGAGCCAGGATTCGAACCCAGGTCCCACCCATCTGTAGTCAGGTACGCTAACCACTAGACAGGTTGGGCGGCCCCAGGACTGTTGAATTACGGGATACGAATGTTACATATCTGCCTTCTGCATGTATGTTTATCCAGGTGAAAGTCTGTGAGTTTTTCTAGATTCCTTCCATGTGACATCACGTGAATACGGCCTTTAACTATGAAAAGTCCTCCCGGAAGACAATTAACGGTTGATGATAAAGTACCTTGCAACAGCTTTGGTCGTTAGACGGACGCAACGCGGTTTCAAAGTATAACATAATTATCCTGGCTAATTGATTCCATATCAAACTTGATCACAAGCTGCCAATGGGCTAATCTAAGAATTTAAAATAATGTTAAAAATGAAATATATAATTAAAATAAACGTGAAATGTAAATATTTCTGTATCATACAAATTGACAAATTGATTAAATCAAGTATTTTATATTTTGATGAAAAAGAATTTTTTAAAATATATTAGAAAAATCAATGTTGAGTTAAAATTATTCTTTAAGACTTCCATTGTCTTATAAGAATTATTTACAAAATAATCAAAAACTAATTACTCATTTATACATTTTAATTTTTCTTCAGCTTTAATTGCATATAGTAGTATATAAATTAACATTTAAAGTTAATGATAAATCCTCAAAACATCATTATATTATTTTCCCTGCAAACTTCAAGAGCATTCATTTACTGTCATATTTACACTTACCTTTAGCAAGTAGAGCAAATAACATTTATCGAATCAGAAAATTAGAATTTTATTAATTGCGAAAATATACAGATGTTAAAAAACAAACCGGTTTTTGATCTAAATTGGATAAGGGTCTAGCACAATTTCCACCAAAGCTATGAAATTTTGAAGTACAGTACAGTTTTTAAATCCTATTGTGAATTATTAATATAAAAATATATATGTGTACAACTTAAAGCTCGTATTTTCAGTAAATATGAAATTAATTTTAGCAATTCTGTCTATAACATTCAAAAACTCAAATTGAATTGTGCATTAGGAAGAAATTGAAGTGTAGTTAGTAATAAGTAATAAATTTATAGATAGTGGCTGCGTTTTGAAAATATTCGGCCAATTGATCATCGGTGAGTTTGTTCCTGTTCTTAATTTGAATACGTTTATATAGGAAAAAGAAATCTTACAGGATTATATAGAGCTCAACTTGATTAAAATCAGGTATTTTTCTTTATAAATAAGAGGCCAAATTATTTTCAAAAATTGAAGAAAGCGACTTTACAGATAAATCATTTTGAAAATTAATCACTTCCAGCTCCACTGCAGCATTCTCTTCTTGAAATTCAAATACTCTATGACAGAAGTAATGAACTTTCCATCATCAGTCGCTATAAAAAACAACTTGACAATCAGTGAAATACTTTTGAATAATCGGGAGCTTTTATATGAATTCATTTCTCAAACGTAAAATAATTTTAACAGATTGTTTGCTTTTATAAAGAAATGTTGAAATTTCTTGCTTGTCAAAGTTTTTTTTTAATTTTTTTTAAATTATTTTAACAGTTAATGCTTGTGTTCTCATTGGATAATAATTTTTCCCATAGTTCCAATCTTTTTGAATGAAGAAACGTATGAACTTGTTCCGCTAATATATTTATTTTTATCTTGAAACTGCAAGTAAAGGATATTTAACTTTTCAGAAATGCCTGCGAAGAAAACAAATTACTGCAATGGAATTGGATCTTCTAGTTTACTGAAAGATTCACGTCATACTTTCAAAAAGTTTACAAAAACATTAAATCATAGAAACGTTAGAAACGTTGTAAAACTAGAAAGGGGCAGAAACGTTGTAAAACTCGTTTTACAACGTTTCTGCCCCTTTTCAAGCAATGAATTTCTGTGTGAAATAGTAGATCTCCATAGTGGCAATCAAACTAGTGTTCAGAGTGTTCTAACTGATGAAGTTCATTAATCCATGCTCTGAACAAACGCCCCTGAATTGTATGCTCTCTTAATTTGCTCACTTTTTTATGACTGTCTTAATTACATTATTCATGCTTATAAGCTTCCACATGATGACTCCTGATGTATTATGCAATGGAATGTACAGGGAGAATTTCGAAAAATTATCTTTACCACTCGAAATTAGGAATCCCATCTCTCTGTCTACCATCCAAAGAGTTCTATCAGATGCAAGGTCCGCCAATTATATATGATAGAAATGTGTTCAGAGTTGATAAAATCGTTAACTGCTAAAAATATTGCAATGCGTTATGTTAATGATATATATGTTACCATCTCCTCTCTTGTTTCGAAATTATCAAAAACCATTTTTGCAAAAGCAACTAAACTGTATCAACTATATCATTTGAATCGTCAAGTTTCAGAGAGAAAATAGCTGCAATGATCAAATCATTTTTGAGATATGAGGTAACATCAAAATTTTATTATAATTTCGACCTTTTTCATAGCTGAAATTTTGGGAAATTTGAACAAAGATATTTGCACAAAGAAGAAAAATAGCAGACATTATGCCAATTTTATTATTGAAACAAAGTTTTCAATTTCTCATTCTGTATGAGAAGATTTCTGTCTACATACGTGTCACTATCATTAGAACAAATAATCGTTTTCACCAATAATGTTGAATGTACAATTTTGTCCACCCATCAAAAATAAGTCAATTTGTCAGTGGGATAAGCTCTTCAGTGAGCAGTTAGAAAGAAAATTTTGACCAATATCCTAGTGGGATTGGTTAATTTATATATTATTGGAGATTTGCGTGTCTCTCTTGATACCGCTATTAAAAATAAATACTTATTGATCATTAAGTAAACATAAATTTATTTCATGTAGCACATGTAAGGGACATTAAATATTACGCAAGCAAAATAAATAAATCATAGCACCCACTTTATAGTTAGTTTAAATCAGCAAGGACGATTTAAATGTTTATTTATTTATTTATTTTTTTGAAACGAATCATTAGTTAAGTTAATTTTTCACTGTGACCTGAGATTACAGTGGTCTAGTATCAGATCACATTTTTTGGAGAGGAGGTTCCATGTTTGATTCCAGATTTAGTTAAATAATGAGAAATGTATATTATATTTCTATTTCATTATGTACACATATGGAGCTGAGTGCTTGGGAGTTTTCCTATTTTCAATGATTGTTGTTTCGGAAAGTAACACTCAAAATATATTTAATGGTTTTCAACTGTTAGATTATTCGTTGTGATGCGTTAAATTAGGATTTATTATAAATTTATCTTTAAAGACATTATTTTAGCACGAATGAAAAGATTCGGTTAATAAATTTTAGTGTAATCAAAACTCTTCGAAAGATTGGATTTTCTGTTTAATGAAATGTAAATGTTGCAGCAGACTTGTTTGGTTAGTACTTTAAAAAATGATCCCATTGCGTTGAAAAATAAAATCTCAATCAATTAGAATTAATTAAAGATCAAAACTAAAACAGTTGATTTTGCTTGCGCTTTATTTGTCACTCTGAAGTCCTCAATATTTTTCATGTTGAAGCCATGACTAAAATTTATTTTGTTTTTATATTGAAACTGCACTTATTAATGCATTATAATCAAATTGTTTAGTAACATCTTTCTCTTTTTCAAAATTGAATTAGAATTTAATAATAAATAAACATTAGTAAAATAATTTTAAATTAATACATTTATGACTATGAACATATAAGTTTTCATTTACTTATAACAATATGTAAATAATATTGTAATTACTATATCATTTGTAATTATTTGCTAAAAAATTAAAATTAATTAAATAAATCAGCTTTTTTACTTAAATGAATTATAAATATTTAAGAGAAAATGAATAGAGAGAGAATTCTTGTATTGTCGAATGATTAACGACCACAGTTGTATAAGTATAAAGAAGTTCTTTACAAAATAACACTAAATATATATACTATATATATATTTCTAGGGTATACATTATTTAGAGTAAATATATACATTTATTTTCTGTTTGTGCATACCACTAACAAAAGATAAGAAATATTAGAATCAAAAGTATTATGCGTGTAAAATTATGTTTATGATTAAAACATAATTTTTACGAAAATATTTCAATTAAAATTATTTTTTAAAGCAAATTCTGTGAATCTGTAATACTTTAACATACTTTACGATTAATAATTTAAGTTAAGTGTAATAACCGATAAATGACTTGAGATATTGTCATACTTTATACTGTCACATGAAACGCGTTTTAATTTGCGGTTGATTGGAATCTATCAACATTTAGCGATTCTATCAATGTGATAGTTTCATTGATTTGACTGAAAATCAAAGCTGACACAAATGGCAAATGTAATAAGAATATCTTGACTAATGGGGATTGTTGTTGTACCAGCATGCTTTGCTGTACTTATCCCTGAGTTGGACCAGTTTGATAAAAGCAACCAGGTAGGAGTCTTCTTAATTTAGAAGCAGAGACCAAGCAGAAGTCTCACTCATTAGTTGGCTTGCCACCACAAAAAGTATCATCCCACAAGGAAGATATTTGCGATCACTACATATTTAACGCGTCCCAGCTGCAATCAACGAACACGATGGATCTTTATTTGGGTCGGGATTTGAACACATGACCTTCCGATTACAAGAACGAACTCCCTAATTAACCAGGTTATCGCGGACTGCCAAATCCTATAGTTTTTGATGATGATGGTTTCGGATAAAGGTTTTAGTTTGAAAAATGATGATATTTACTCGTTAGCTTTGTATAAAACACGATTTCAGAACACAGAAAAAAATGAATACAGAACCGAAAAAAACAAATCAAATGAAGTGTAATGAAACACTTGAAAATTCTGTTTAATAACGAAATTATTAAATAATAAAATTTGGGCTGTTTCATCCGCATTCTAATGTATTTCTGATTGGAGAATATTGAAAAGTGGAAACCACATGCGTAGCAATGAACAAAATTTATATATTTTTTAAAAAATCGAAAAATAAAGAATAATTTTTTTTTAAATTTATTCTTTAAGAATATAGATAAAAAAAGGGAATCCGATCCCTGCTATACTTTTCTATCACTAGCGGAGAATTTTTAAAAAGGAGGAAAATATCAATCCTCTATTCTTGAAGCGAACATAGTTCCGGAATGGTATCCATCGTAGAATAAACAGCTTTACAGTGAGTTCAAACCAACTTTAATTTGGATTTAAATTAATTAAAAATTCTGTGATAAAAGTTTCAAAATGAAATATACTCTATGTTTAAAGCTAGGCAGAATTAACACCCAAATATAAGTTTAATTCCACACTGTGCGATCGTTCCAAACTCAATCTTGGACTCACAAAATAAGGATTTCATTTATGTAGATTAGTCTTATTTGCGTACATAGTAGCATTTTCAGAAGTTGCTGCATCTTAAAATATAATTTTTTTTTAAAGAAAACATTAATCTTGTTATCAAATGCTCCAAATATTTGGTATAAATTTAATAACAATGCTAATTTTCAAAATTAAAATTAGTTTTCCTTTATTCACATATATTGCATCACCGTGTTTATTTGTAGCAAATTTAAATTAAGGTATATGCTCAGATTTGCTGTGGGAATATTGCAGACTCTACTTTCACGTGTCGATAATTACTTTCTGCTGTTTAATTATTGGTCCTCCAGTTCTACAATTAGTGGGTTCAATTCTTACTTGGAGCATGGATATTATGTTTTGGAACTTATTTTAAGTTGTAGGTCCCAATCTCATTAATTCTCCTTTGTAAAAAGTAACCAAAGAGCGATGAGCCTCAAAATCAGCTAACTGCAGCATGTATATATATATATATATATATATATATATATATATATATATATATATATATATATATTTGCCATTTAAGAAAATTTTCTCAGATTGGTAGTCAAATATCTGAAGAAAAAAAATTCGTGACGAAAAAGTGAGTCACTATAAATTCGGTTTTAAAAAATGGGTCACTTGCATTAAAAATTGGGGAGCCACTGACCCATGATAGGACATTCCAATGAAATTCATGGATTTGTTATGACGTCTACTTGGTGTTTCTGTTGCATTTTGAAGAATACATTAGATTTATGAAGGGTTATTAAAAATAAAATTTATACCTTAAGACATTTTTACATTCAGGGTAAAATCTTGGAAAGATATGTTCTAAAAGCCACCTACTATTGAAAGAATATGGTGTTTAGAAAGTTTAGTAAGCGATATAATTTTCTTTAGATGATAAATACACACTTAAAATATTTTAAAATTGCAATAGTCGTAATTTTATATAAATTTATAATTTAGATTTTATATTAAAATTTATTTCGTGAAAAATTAAAACAAAATATTTTAAAGAACTTTTCAATTTTCTTAAGAAATTAAGTCATGCTCGTTCTTCTGAAGGAAGCATTATAATCTAATAGTACGATATTCTAAGACTCCATTTCTTATGAAATTAACTTAAAGATACGTGAGACTATTTTTATTTTTATAATGGATATGTTTATTGTATTTTCCATAATTTACCTACTTTATTGTTTGATTCTTAGTTTGCTATGAAGTCTTCTAAAATATGTTTAGAATTATCTGATAGGAGTAATTAATAGTTTCATACGTAAGCAATAATTAACCTAAAAATAAAAAAAGTATTTATTTTTTATTTATTTACTTTCGGTTTTTACGACAGCGTGATTTATATGTTGCCATACGTCAACTGTCAAATATCGTTTCCTTTAAATTTGCTTTCGGTTTCATCGATTTATATAAAAGATTAAAATTTTCTTTACGTTCGTTCAAAGAATAATTAATAATATTACTATGAGAAGATACATTATTTGAATTTTTTTTTAACATTTATTTTTCAAAGGAAGTACTATGTTGAAATGTACTTTTTCTCTAGTGATAAGAAATGTATTTATCATGCATAAATTGACCTACTGTTGAAGAAGAAGAAGCTTTCCAAAACAGTAATGGCGGATGATGATGTCCAATCCTTATCAAAATTATATTCTGAGTTTGATCAAGATCTAAAAAAGTAGGTTTTTAATATGAATATTGTAGTATATTTGGAAACAGTAGATTTTTATAAATGTATTCGATTCCAATAGTAAGTGAAGGGGTAATTATTTATTTTATTCTTTTAATATATTGATACTTTCAGCGTCTATATCTTAGGGAAATATATGAGAGTCAATCTACGTATTTATATTACTTAATGAAAGAGAGGACGTGGATCTGATGGATTCATTTCCTCTTTTCTTGCTAATAATAAAAAATTTAAAAGAGTTTTGCATTTTATATTTTATAATATTTGTGTATTAAAGTAAATAGATTGTCAAATATTTGCTAATCATCACATTAGAATAATGAAATAAGTCCCAAACAAATAAGCTTTATGTTAAATACTTATTCTAATCAAATGTGTTTTTGATATTTGCGTACCTCGATATTACAAAACATATTTCGAAATTTTTATGTATGAAATCCAAGTTAGACTAGTTTATTCTTCAAACTTTTGTGTTCCTTTTTTATAAGTGTCTTTTAATAATTGTCAATAAAGAAGGAAGTTTTTTGATTTATTAATATGTTGATGCAAGATCTATTGAAATTAAATTGCTTATCCTAATTGACTTCTTTTTGTAGTATTAAACATTTCAATTTATTTTTATTGATATATATGTAATTTATCATTTAATGTCATATTTTGAATTACTCATGTTTAAATATTGTAAAAGTACTTTGTGTGTCTTTGATTGTGAATATATTTAAGAAAATTATGTATTTTATAAGTTTTTTTTTATATTAATAGTATTCATTTAAAGTTTTCAAGATTTAAATTTCATCTAGAGAAAATTAATTTGTTAAATTTATCTAAAATATAAAAGAAATATAAAAGATGCTTAATAATATAATCTTTATATTTCCTTAATAAATCCAGGTATTGTGGTAATGTTGTTTATTGAATATTTATGTTTATATTTTTTGTTTGAAATTGTGCTATTAAACAAAACAATGATTATATTTATAACAAGTTCATTTTATGAAAATATGTGAATAATTCGTAAATATTCATAATAATTTTTGATTGTATGGTAAGCTTTAGTATAACTATCAAAATATTAGAAAATTAGAGATTTTGGTGAAACTGCACTTTAGTATGTCCCATTGTGTTTTGAACCACAATAAACTTCTTTCAAAATAATGAAAGTGTGATAAAAGCGTAAGCTACAAGGATTTTAACGGTATTAATAATCATTATTTTACATTAAAATATTTATTATTTTTGTTTCACTGACTTAAATCTTCAATGCATTATTTGAAATTGAAATGTCCTAAATTTAAATCTTTAATCTCATTGTTGAATAAATGACTAAAATTTTTTTCTTGATAATAGTGAATTAGTCATGTGGTTTGGAAAATTCAGCTATTTGATTTCATAAAAATGATTTTATACTGATAAATTATATTTCCTTTCATAAAAATATTTTTTGTAGATTTATATTTTAGAATCTATCTTATTTTGAATCTATCATTTTTAAATTTCATGTTCAGCTGTGCTGAGAAATTCTTAAAATCAAACTTTTTCAATTTTACTTAATTTTAAAATTTATGAAAATTGTTACTACTTTTAATCTATATAATATAATTTTTTTAAGTTTTTCATTTCATTAGAGTTTTAATCATGTCTATTGGTTAATTACTTGAGATATTTTTTTACAGTAGATCTTATCAGTTTGATGACATTTTATGAATAATTTCAGAAAACAAATATAATATTTTATTTCAATCCCTTTCTTAACATTTAGTTTAAATGGGACCAAATACATTGTATAAAAACAATGAAAAAATTGATCTTTAAGGTAATTTCATTGAAATTTGTAAAAAATTTTCTATACAGCATTCTAATTATAAATTTTTTTTTCATTTTTTGGTGTGTAAGAAAATGGAAAACATATTATTTTTTTTCAAATAATTTTTCTAATATATTAAAGATAGTTATCTTTAAATTCATTATTGTATTTCTTAAATGATTATTATCTTAGAATATTTTATTAAGTATTTGATGTAATATTTTTTTGTGATATGGTGAATTTGTACTTCCCTTTCATAATAAAATTATTTTGGAATGAAATGTGTGTAATATACATTACATGGACATGGAGTGAAATAATTAAATTAAAATATAAGTAAAATGTCATATCTTTTAGCATTCAGATTAGTTCTTAATATTTATACATTTCACATTTGTTTGCTTAATGTGCACTTGTAATAACAATTTTAATATCTTATTTATAATTTATTGACATGCAAATAAAAATATAGCATACCTATTGTTTAGTTTATATTATGACAGATTTATTATTTCAATAAATTGCTAAGTATAATTTTTATTAAAAAATTTTTTGAGGAAAATGAACATTTTTGATTTTATTGTAGGAAACAAGTTTGTTTAGAAATCATAATTTCTAATATTCCCACATATGAACAATGATAAAATATTTAAATTATATTATTTCTAGTTCTATTCCCTAATAATCATTTTTATTACTAGTGAAAAAGTTAAATTCACCTGTAGTTTATACCTTACCAAGAGACATTAGTTTATGCTAAATATGATTAGTTTATGTTAAACTAATCTTACTTAGTATAAACTAATAGTCTAAATATCATACTAAGTTTTTATATTTAAGGTTTGTCTTTTTTGCAGAATAAAGAACATATACATATAATGTTACTTTAAAATTTTTATCTTTTTTAATTTTGAATTTTTAATAATCTAAGATCACAAGTATTTTTTAAAAGTAAAATTAAATCATGTTAGTTTTAAAAACTAACTTCATTTTTTTTTAATTCTGATACCATACATTATGATTTAACTTTTATCAAATTTTTCAAAAACATTATATATATATATTTAACTTTTTTCAACATTCATGAAAAATTTTAAGTTTTTAATGCGTATTTCTTTAACTCCATAATTTATTATTTGTGAATTTAATTTATAAACATTAATTATTTTGCGGTGTGCTAAAATATTCTTTGGAATAATTTGTTTTGATAAGCTATTCCGTTTAGTAGGTCCTTCCTTTTTTATATGATACAAAGTATACTTAGAAATAATCCTAATTATAAAATTCTTTGTTATTTTATGAAAAATTATATGGAAATGAGATTGCGTTTATGAATGGGATATTATTGGTAAAACAACTAAATTTTAGTGATAATGGAATCTCTGAATTAGTGGGCTTCAAAAATTTTTATTACCAGATACACAAACAGTTAAATTCATTTTTGATCTAGTTATTTTTAACTGATTTTTTTTCCTGATTTTAATATAATAAATATAATGAAATAATTATATTCTCATCAATGTTTTCATCGTTATGTCAAGTGCAAACTTTTATGCTTGGAGATAACTTGTACTTTTCTAATGGAATAGTGTTAACACACACACATTTTTCTTGGCTACAATTAACTCCAGCTGAGAGAAAGTACCATATTTTGTTCACCTCAAACTTGATATTGAGATTAAAAAATAATTCTCATTGAAAAGGAAAAGTACAATTTTATATGTCTTGTTGATATTTTATAATTGACTCCCATTAATATGTTAAAAGAAAAGTTTGGTGTAGCGTGTCCATTTTTGGACTTTGTGCCATGAAACCCAACCAACTAACCCTTAATATGCTTTTTTGGTAATCTAGCAGTCAGTCCAAATAGAGTGCTAAGTTTATAATGTTAGGAAATATTTCTTAAAATTATATGTTTATGACAAAGTATAAAAATGAAATATATTTTCGCTTGTATAAAACATACATGTATGAAAAATATAATTTATCTAATCAGCACACAAATTATACAATTATTTTTAAATTTACTACAGATCAATTTTTCAAGAGGTTATTACTTTTAACAAAAGAGTCTTATTTCTGAATTAGCTGATCAGTTTTTTTTCCTTTGTGGATTTTCATGGAAAATTTAAATTTCTTTTTAAGTGGAAAATGAACTTCTTGAATATAAGGACTTTTTATTTAATTACCGCAGGAAAACTTTTCTATTCTATAAAAGCCTTTTATAATTTTTAAGCTATCTTTATCTTAAAATTTTGTGTTGCATAATTTATATTATCTTTTTTTGCAATTCTAGCTCTAGCTTTTTATTACATTATTATTTTTAATTAATTCACTTCATATCCTATCAATAAGTTTATGATTTTTTTTATTTGAAAATTTTTTTTAATAAACTTTTTTTTCTTTCAATACTTATGTTTTGCTATCCTTTTCTTTCTTTTTTTTTTAGACCACAGGAATGAAGGCAACTAAGATTGGAATACATACTGTGGACATCAATAACCCCAGCACTAGTGAAAAACTTTTTGACCCCTCCATACAGACACCCCCTTCTAAGAAAAAAATCAATAGTGTTAAGGCATTAGAAGAGAACTTGCAAGCTAGTGTTTGTACTTTAGTCTATGCCGAGAACTCCTCTTTTTCAGACAGAGCGGTTCAATGTGAAATGAACAGTGATTCTGATTTTCAAAATTCATCTACTATGAGTGTAGCTCCTATGATACAAGAAGATATTGCTATTGATACAGATGGCACTGTTGGAAATGGAGCCATGGGGTATGTGAATGCTGAGAATCAGTTATTTCTGTTTGAGTCTTCGACTCCTGAACTGATTGTTGATACAACTGATAGTGACAGTGATATAGATATTGTAAGCCTGCGAACAAATTCTCAGGCCCAAGAGAATGTAACAAATCATGATCATACTTATATAGACATTTGGCATCCCAATAATAATGTTGAAATGGTCACAGAAGTCAATAATGGTAAGTTATACTGTATTTTATCTTATTCATAAAATATTGCTCTGTACAAAGGCAAATCTGGTCTGTTTATTATATTCGATTGTCAACTTTTAAATTAAGCTAACTTATTTTGCTACACTAATACCATTAAATTCTGATATAGTGAACTTTAAGTAATTAATAAGAATATTTTATATGACAACATTTACTATTACCTATTTTTCAAAGCTCATCATTCAATTGGTTCTGGTTTTATTTTAGAAAGTGTTTAATTTCTTCACAATTGAAAACAATAAAATGTCCCATGTGAAGTTAGATACATATGTGTCTAGCTTTCTCTTAGGAAATTAAAAATCATAGTTCTATTGTAAAAATCATAGTTTTAATGTATCACAAAAGTTATCTATTCAAATAATTAATATTATTTGAAAAAATGAAAAATGTCTGTATTCCTTTCATGTGTTTTTGGTAATTATTTCTCATAGTTGAAAAATACTGTTTACTTGATTTATTATATTTATATCTTATAAATCAGGGTTACATAAATATTTTATTGTCATACTTTTGGGTTGGCAGGGTTTTGTAATTTAGTTGCAGATTTGAGTAATGCATAATTTTGTAATTTGATGAATTTTCTTTTATAAAACTTAATTATAAATAAAAAATTGTCCTAAAGCTGTGCAGAGGTATTTAAAAAATTTCTTTGGATATCATATGTCAGTTTAAATGTTTGATTTTTAATATATAATTTTCTTAAATAGATATAAATCATGCATTCTTAAATTCTGTTAACTGAAATTTCTTTAGTTTTTTCATTTCTACATTACAAGAATAATTAACCAAATTTTATGCCTCAAATATTTCATAAATGAAAAAGAGAAATCTATATTGTATATGTATTTTATGGTATAACTTAAAACATATCTGCCACTATTGTTCGCAGAAGGTTACATGTTTAATGATATGCTTGAATGCAACAAGTTTATTTTTGCTTATTCATCTAAGGCTGAAAACCATCATTAAAGTACTTTCAACAACATTTCAGTTGGATAGTCTTGATGCAAAGTTATATTCATTAATTAGTCAATATTTGCTTTGCAACCATTTGTAATTGTCTGAAAACAGTGTGTAAAACTGGAGATAGCAAGGCATGCAATTTGCTTCAAGGCATCTCATATTCTGAAATGTAAAAGCTTTGATTTGATCTGGAATATATCTGGGGTCAGAGCTAGAACTGATAAAAAGTTAAAGAGCAGTGAGATTGAAATTTTAACGATAGTAAAAAAAGACAGTAAAATTGCCGAATCTACTGATTGATCAGCTTCAGTGAAGAGGAATTGCTAATTGCTGAAGCATGAGTACTTTCAATCTAAAAGAGGTAAAAAGGTAGAATTCTTGTGAGCTTCTTTTCCTTTTCTCTGAGCCATGGTTGACTTGTTTGTAAAATTTAACAGGTTATCAAGAAACAATTTGTGAAAGGATCTCCCATCTCTGATGTCTTTATATAAGTGTTTTGGTGTTATATAGCCCTATAAAATAAAAATTTTGATGTGTGGGACATTAGGTCTTTTTAAATCAATCAAGGCATTATTTTATTTTACCTTCTTTAAGTACTTCTGTCTCAATCCTGAGGTACCCCAGTGAGCTCTCTGTCTTCTTTTTTCTTCTCTCCTCTCCTTCATGTGTCTTCAGCACATCAATCGGCTGTATGGATCAAGCGATCCGTGCATCTGCTGGATGACTCATTAAGGGTGAAGGCCACCTCAGGCATGTAATGTGAACGTATTGGACCTGGCTAGTACTGGTGCAATTAATCTGCATTCCCTTGTTGGATTTGGTGTCAGATAGTGGGGCTATGTTCCAAAATTTTATATTTTTTCTTATGAAGAATGTCAACTTTTTCTCCCACAAGAGCAACTAATGTCTCAACTTAAAGCAAAGTTTTTTTATAATTAAAAGGAAGGAGAATACCTTTGAAAAAGTGCCCTCTTTTCTTATATAAAAAGGATCATCAGTAGTTGTAAAAGTAAAGAATAGGTGGAAATTCCTCTGAAATCCTATTAATAGAGGTCGTGTCAAGCACCCAACCATCTGTTTTTAGTAAAATGCTCACACACTTTGAAATAGCTGCCTTACCTCTCAGAAATTTGAACTTTTCTTGTATGGTGATCTCATCAGGGGATCTATTGAATGTGCCAACGGAAGAAATCTTTGAAAACTTAAAGGATTAAAAGGTGTGTGCTATTAAGTGCGTAGCCATCATAGGTTGTGAAAAGCTTATTAGCACAAAGTTTGACATTCTGATGCTCATGACACCGGACCATTTAAAAAAGCCTGTATGAACTTACTCATTTAGCCATATATTCCTAATCCCCTCTGCTTCCGGTATCAATGTTTTGGACATTCAAAAGCAACTTGCAGAGGCAAACTTAATTGCATCTGTTGTGCAGAGGTTGGCCATGAAAGCACGAACTGCACTTTGCTAAGCAGAGATGTGTCAACTGCAAAGGTGACCACCCCTCCTATTCTTGAACTTGTCCAACTTGGTTACTGGAAAAAGAGATCACCACCATAAAAGTAAAAAACAAGTGTTTACATCTAGAAGCAAGACTGCAGATTGTATCTTGTACTCCTCAGTCAAGTGTAAGTCATGCAACTACTGGAAGAAAAGTTATTGTCTCTGGTAGAACATAGACTTTTCCCTTTCTCTATCAAAATTATTAACAAAACAAAGTCAAAACCTACAACAACTAATAATAGATTTCCTAATGAATTAAAAGCTATGAAGGCTCTTAAGTTAAAACTTTTTTGAAGAGGGCTCTCATAGACCCTTCCTATCCACTCGTAGAGCCTTGTGTCTGGAAACTGATGTTGTAGCTCCACATCCCTTGACAATGATATATCATTTGAGGAGTGGACAGATGACATGCCTTCCTTCTCTAGGAAAAGAACTCTTCAATTTTAGCAATAACTTTCTTTGTATTTTGGAACTGCCATGGTTTGCTTTCACGTTTTGATAATGTCAAGTTTGTAAACTGAGCATTATAACCCTTCATGTGTTGCACATCAGGAAGCATTCCTGAAGTTCAGTAATAGGTTCTTGATTTGTGGGTTTAAGTGCTTTATAGAATAGACTGTAGTGATGGTCTAATGTTTGGAGGAGTATGCATTTTTACATTCCATGATTTTCCCAGCACTTTTCATACCAGGGGTGGCCAAACTTTTGGGATCCGGGTCTACTCCACATTTAAAAAATCGAAGGCAATCTATCAATGGCAGAAATAACGTATATGTTTATATATTTATTTTCAATAACAGAGAAAATGGCATATTATCTAATTTTTCTTTTCTTTTTTTTTTTTAAAAAAAAAAAAAAAAAAAACTTATACTTTACTGATGAAAATAATCAAAGTATTCATATACATAAAAATTGACCATCCAATTCATTTTGTTTAGATGAAATTTGACACTGTATATCTGCGACAAGTTTATCATATTGTGGCTGATACGAGCTTATTGCAATGCGTAAACACGAAATTATATGTTCATCTGTTAAATGCGACCAATATTTAGTTTTTATGGCGTTCATGGTTGATAAAGCAGATTCGCAAAGATACGTCGATCCAAAGTATGATTTCAAATGCAAAATCAATTTGTAAATATTTGGAAACGTTTCCTCAAAAATTAATTTCCAAAAATCAGTATTGCTAGATGCTCTGGATTTAAGAAATATATCGCATCTTAATTTAATAATTTCTTCCTCGACCGCGACTGAAGTGGTATCTATTAAATGTCCTATTTTTTCAGATACTCCATCAATGTTGACATTTTCATTAAATGGAAATATCATAAAATTGAGTATTTCTTTCAACCTATTTAAATCAGTGAATCTTCTTTCAAATTCTTCAAACAAAACATCTAAGTGTTCAGCGAAATCTTCAAACTTGACATCATCTCAGTTTGGATTATGGATGCACTCTTCCTCCATGTTTTTGAAGTTTCTCAATTCATGTTTTCTTAATTGAGACGCATACCTTTTTATCGTTTCTTTGAAAGTTTTAATCGCACTCATCATGTTTGTTAAACATTTATTCTTACCTTGTAGATTTAGGTTTAAGTCAATAAGTTTTGCAGTGATATCGCAGAGAAAAGCTAGTTTCATGAGCCATTTCCCATCTTCCAATTCAGTAATGTGCTCTCCTTTTATTTGTAGAAAATTTCTTATTTCTGGTAACAGAATACGAAATCTTTTTAAAAAAGCACCACGGCTTAGCCACCTCACGTCTGTGTGCAATAAGAGATATCCGTACTCTGATTTAATTTCTTCCAAAAGCGCCTGAAATTGTCTTCTCTGAAGACTTCTTGAACGAATTGAATTGACGATTTTAAAAGCAATTTGCATTATATCATTAGACTTTGGTGTTTTTGAATACAATACCTGTTGATGGATAATGCAATGATAGCTGGTAAAACTGGGAATTTCCTCATCATTATTGCATAAGGCTATAAAACCAGTTTGATTCCCGACATTTGCTGGACTCCATTTGTTGTAATAGAGACCAATTTATATATTGGAAATTCTGTCTTATCAATAAAGTTTTTAAATGAATTGTAGATAATTTGTCCCCTCGTTTGTCCTTTCAATGGAATTATAGTTAATAATTCTTCTTTTGAAGTCATATTTACGAAAACCATTCTTACAAATGGCATAACTGTGCAGTGTCACTAATATCTGTGGATTCATCAAATTGAAGTGATAGGAACTTACAAGCTTTTAAATCGTCATTTAATAAATTTTCCAAATTATTATTTATACCTTCAGTCCGTCGCATCATAGTGTTATGCGACAAAGAAATATTATTTATTGACGATATTATTTCAGATTTGTTTTTAAAATCGTGGAAAAACACTTCTCCTGCTTTAATGAAAGCTTCTTTTATCAATTCTCCATCTTCGAATGGTTTTTTTCGCTTTTATCAAAACTTCTGTAATTTTAAACGACGCCAATGCTACTTCTTTAGCTTTGGTGCCTGGTTTCGTAAATACCGATTGCTGTAAATGTAAATTCGACTTTAATTCATGCACTTTAACTTTTCGAAGCTCACTGTCGATTGGAAAGTCTGTAGCGTATTTTAAGTGCATGGTTTTAAAATGTCTTTCGACATTTGCTTTTTTTGGTAATACCACACTTGAGTTACATATGAGACAAACACATTTCTCCTTCATCATAACAAAAAAGAAATCATCTTCCCACTCATTGTGATAATGGTATGTTTTATTTCTCTTAGCACTGGTGCCTGGCTGAGTCATTTTGGACGGGTTGTTGAAAAACAAATTTA
>JAPDSC010139255.1:124034-165379 GCA_026290005.1 Latrodectus geometricus
TTAATGTCTTTGGTGAAGCTTTTGCTAGTGTCTCAAGTTGACTCTTATAGTCCTTCGTCTTTAAGGACTAAGTGTCGTGCTGAGCAAATGCAAATGAATTTCAACTGAAGAAAGTGTTGCAGTAGGCCCATAACATCAGTCCTGTACCTGATGGAATCAGCTACCTTGTGCTTCGACACTTGAGTCCAGATTCCCTATCAAACTTATTGCTTTTGTTCAATAGGATCTGGACTACAAATGCATTTCCATCTCTTTGGAGAAAAGCAATTGTGATTCTAATCCTAAAGCCTGGTACAAATCCTTTTGATTCTTTAAATTATTGACCAGTTGCTCTGAGTTGCTTACGTGAGACTATCAAAAGTATGGTGAATGGCCATTTCATATATGTGTTAGAAAAAAAATGTATTCCTGTGAATCAGAATGGCTTCCATAAAGGAAAATCCACTCTAGATAATATCACATATTTGGAAACTGAGATACAAAATGCTTTTGTGCGAAGAAATCACCTGCTTTCCATTTTCTTTGATGTAGAGAGAGCATATGATGAACACTATTCATCACTCTGCCTTGTGAATATGTTCAGCTGCCTTTCGCACATCACTTGTCCAGATCTTATCTGTACAGTACATTATTTGTAATCAGTTACCATTAGACCATCGACAAATGTAACAGTTTCTTATTTATTATTTTAAAATCATGTGTGACCCTCATAATCCACTATGTTCTATGATTCCCACATCTTCTCTTAAAAGACTATACAATTCGAATGAGAAAAGGTGTAATGCTCATCCAATGAGCATTGCACCTTTTCTCATTCGAATAGCACCTCACATCTGTTATTGTCTGACTTTCATGATGTATGTATAATTTCAACAGATTTTACTTTATATCTATCCTGGTATGAACCAAAGCTTAAAATAATCAATCCCTTTGTACAGTTAAAAATATTCAGACACAACCGCATCTGTTTTCCAACAGCTCTATCCCTCTCATCGCTATCAGTTTAATTCATATGTACCTGTATTTACGGATGGATCAAAATCTGTAAGACATGTTAGCTGTTGAGTTAATGTTGATAATATTTCTCTTAGTTACAGGCTCCATACATCCTGTTCCATCTTTATAGTTGAAGCAACTACAATATTGCATGCACTCAAGATGTCAATTTAACGAACTCATATCGATTTTGTAGATACACTGACAACCTTAGTGTTTTAGAAGCTGTGGAGAATGTTAATATTAATTATCATCTTATTGTATCACAAATTTTTTGTGCATTAGACTTATTGAAATGCATTGATATGATATTGTTTTTGTCTCCCAGGGCATGTGGGTCTTGATGGCAATGAGGAGATTGATGCAGCTGCTAAGTCTGCATTAACTCCACTTCAGCCATCTGTTCCCTTTTATGATGCGAGAAAAGGCAGGAAAAGTTTTATTTACCCTTTGACAGGAATAGTGGAGAACGCAAGTCAACAATAAACTAAATACCTTAACTTCTTCACTCATTTCATTTTCGATTTTTAGTGCTGCAAAGTGCGAATGTAAGATTAACTTGCCTTCATATCAAACACATATGTTTTGCACATAAGCATTTGTTATTAAATGAATTAAAACCTTGGTGTGAGATGTTTGATGTACCATACACTGTTTTACACATTTTAATTTCATGTTTTGATTTTTGACCATCATTGTTTTAGCTTTTTTAACAGCAATCTTTGCCGCCCAACCTGTTTAGTGGTTAGCGTACCTGACTACAGATGGGTGGAACCTGGGTTCGAATCCTGGCTCGGGCATGGATATACTTTCTCTCTCTCTCTCTTTCTTGTTTTTGTCCTTTCTTTGTGTGTGTGTGAATGGTTACCTACCCTATAAACGGGTACCTATGGCATGTGTGTACTGAGGAAGTCGGACTCCACACCAAATATGGTTCGTTTGGAAAAGTGGAGTAGCGCACCCTATATTGCCAGCTTGGCTGGCACACAACAACAACAGCAATCTTTAAATAAGGGGGGGGGGGTTGTTGAGGGAACCAGCTGTTCAAAATTTTTTTGCTTTTTTTAAAAAGTATTGGTTTTACAGATTTCATATAATTTTAACTACTGTAATATCATTTGGTCTCTATTTAGTTTTTTTCCTTTAGTTTTTATATTTTTATATTTGTGTTGTATGTTTTGGTATATATATATATATATATATATAATATATAATATTTGGTGTTTGTATATATGTGTATATATATAATTAAAAAATGTAAATATATTTTTTTAATGTATTGTATATATATAGGCATTATATTTTTAAAATGGTTTTAAAAGTTGATTTGGTTTTGAATAAAAATTATTTAAATAAAGTATTAAAGAGAGAATTTATAAATTAATTTTGGTGCAGCTTGACCACATTTGGACCTTGGGCCTAACACCTAACCAACCAACTAAAAACAAGCAAATTTTGTAAATTAAGAATCAATATAAGAAATAGATTTTATATTCAGATTTCCTAAGTTTCATAAAAGTTGATTGTTTTTGAGCTGTTACATTTTATAGTTTTAATCAAAAACAACAATTTTGTTGTATAGTTTTGCATTTTGGCATAAAGCTATATACAATGTTTTAGTATTTGGAGGAGAATGAAAGTTATATAATATGGGCAACTATTTTGAATTAATGACAGAAAATATTTTCAAAACTTTTATCCCCTTTATCAATTGCTTTATGCGTTTTATATTTTAGATTATCATATTTGCATTGGCTGTGGCATTATTTTGAAAATAATATTACAAAATATCAAGATTTTTTAACAATCCCATTCTTTAATTTAGTAAATTTTAGAGTATAAAATTATTTTAAATTTATGAAAGTTTTATTTTGTTTCAATCGTCAAAGTTGTTTGCAAATTTTCCTTGAGAAAAGTTAATTAACATTAAAACTAAAATGTATATAAAAAAAATAATTAAAAAAAAATTAAATTTTTAATGAAAAATTTGATGCTGTCTTTATAAGAATTTATATTAATTTATCTGCTTTTTTATGAGTAAATATTTTTCTTATTAATTTAGCAAATTGATTTATTTTTGCTCATAAGTTTTTTGTAAATTGTACTTATTTAAATGTTAAACTAATAAAAAACTATTAAAAATTAAATTGGTATAATAGTAGGATTTTAAGGTATGCTATTTTTTATTGTTTGTGTAACAAGAAATTAAAAAGCAAATAATATGTTAATTTATTATTTTAAAAGTAAAAAAGGTAGTTTATCTTACAAATTCTTTGTAGAATGAACCAGGTTGCCAATTTCATTTAGAGGACTCCATTGTAATGAAAAAAATTGTTTTTTTACCGCAAAATAAAAAAATATTATTGTTCAGGAACAATTTTTTAAAGATACCATAAGTTGGTATTTAAAAAATTGTTTCAGGTAAAATATTATGTATTTGGATTGGCTATTGTTTGTATAAAAATATTTTTCTCATTTTTTATAATATAAAAAAATTTACATAAGTATTGAAAACATTCTTTGGTTTAATTACATTTTGGTTTGGTTGCATTTGCAAGAGTCAATTTATTTAAGTACATTTTTTAACTTGATATTTATCTAAACATGCTTCTCTTGATTTTGATCTTGTTACTTTTAACGTTACATTTATTTGTATAAGATTCTTTGAATTGATCACTGATTAAGAAAAAGAGGTTTTCCAAGTTAACAGAAAACAAATATATCTGTTAGTGTATTCTTTCTCTTAGATTTATTCATTTTATAATATTTTTATTTATCATAATCTAATTTTTCCTTGTGTGTAAAATTTGGCCATTGTGTCATGTTTAATGGAAGCCAAATAGAGCTTTTTTATGTAAATGATAATTTATTGTATTTAAAGGTATCCAGAATGTAGATACTATTGTTACATATTGATTTTTGCTGATGACACTGGCAACTATAAAATCAAGAGAGCACTATTTACTTGATTATTAAGTTAAGATAGTTAGGTTACAGTTAAGATTTACATATCTGGC
Source organism: Latrodectus geometricus (assembly GCA_026290005.1). Taxonomy (NCBI): domain Eukaryota; kingdom Metazoa; phylum Arthropoda; class Arachnida; order Araneae; family Theridiidae; genus Latrodectus; species Latrodectus geometricus. Next base: position 128,048 of record JAPDSC010139255.1, read on the forward strand.
TTCTTCCCCTCCCTTTTTTCCAATGAAATAGTATAACAAGAAATTCTAAAACATGAATAAAATGAAATATGAGGAAATTGAAATGCAATTAAAGCATTCAGGTTACAGATAGTTTTTCAAATATGAAGGTTTCTTAATCTGTCTACCAGATCAAATACAGCTCAAAGTTGAAGTATTATCAGGTGGCAAAGGATCTGTTGGAATATTCTGAACCTGTCAACCAGATTGAGTAAAGCTCAATGTTGATGTATTATCATCAAGAAGCATAGAATCTTCTGGGGATTCATCTGATGAAGGTGCTCACTCACCCTTTATTTTGCACTGAGTGTTAGTTGAATTTTTGTGCATACATTTCCTATTTCTCAGTAACATCTTGCTGTTTTCTGTTATTCATTTTTAGAGCACAGTTTTTCAGTTTTATCTAAAAGGTTTGCAAATTGATTTTCTATCTTTAAATAATTTTTAATAAAAACATTATTTTTAGAAAGAGGCAAAAGTTTATCACTTTTATCAAAATAAAGTTTTAATTTATTTGGATGTTTAATAAGACTTTTTTGGGTACTATCATATTCAGATGATGGAAAGACATCTTTTTGAGACATGATTCTATTTATGTTTCTTCCAAATATCTAATCAGATGGCGATGCAATATCATTCTATATAGGCATGTTTCGATATTCCAAAAATACCAAGAGATCTTTATTATCTAAATTAGCTTTTTTTCAGTATGAATTTTAAAAGTTAGTAGATGTCTTTCCACCATACCATTCAACTGAGGAAATAGGGAACTTGATGTTCTGTTCTTAAAATTCCATAATTTTGTGATTTTATGAAATATTCCCTGTTAAACTGAGGCTTATCATATGAATAGAAAATTTTGGGTATTCTGAAACATGCAAACATATTATTCAGTATTTTAATAGTAGCTAAACTTGTTTGTCCTAGTAGAACTGCAGTTTCAATATATTTACTGACATAATCAAATACTACAAGATGTTTTCAACCTTGGAAATGATAATCAGTTCTCATAAAATTTTTCATGGACCATACTGTACTTTTTTTGTCATTAAGGGTTCTTTAGACTTCTGTAATTAATGGCTTTCTGTAAATTCATTCAAGTAAAGCAATTTTGTATCGGTTCTTCAATATACTTTCCCATTCTTGGCCAAAACAGAATTTTTCTTGCTTTATTTTTGTATTTTTCCATGTCCAGATAATTATAAGGTATTCTATTCAACATATCCCTTTGTAAATTTTTAGGAACAGCTTCACTAGAATACTTTAAAATCAGTTCATTTGCAGTACTTAATTCTTCTCTGGAACTAAAATTGGTTTATCCAAATCTGGAACAAGTTTTCCATCATTTGGCCAACTTTCAAAAATTAGTTTTAAAACCACTTGCAATTCAGAATCTTTTTTGGTTTCAGACTGAAATAGTTGCTATTTCAAGTTAGACATAGCAAGAATTACTGTGATTTTATTAACATATATCTCTATTTCTTCAACAAAAAAAAAAAAAAAAAAAAAAAAAAAATCCACAAGGTTCTTTTATGTATGATTGTAACAATGGGTCAGGCTAAAAAGAGTTCTTTTCCAGGTTTATAAACAAGATTAAAATAATATGGCTATAAATCTATTTGCACTCACTGTAATCTATACCTAGACATCTATCTAAGTATAGATTACAGTGAGTGCTAAGCTTTAATCTAAAGCTTTCTTAAAAATTGCTTCTAGAGGCTTGTGTTCAATCTCAACAGTAAACGATTTACCTAGCACAAATTGATGAAATTATTAACAGCCAAAAACTTTCTAACATTTCTTTTTCAACCAGTGCTTAATTCTTTTTAGTATCAGTTAAAGCTTTTAAGGCATAAACTTTAGGTTAATTATTTTGCAGTGACACAGCTCCTAAACTATCTTTGCCAACATCAACAGATACACCTGTAGGTTTTGAAGGACCAAAATACTGTAGAAGGAATTGACATTAAAACTTCTTTCAATCCGGAAAAGATTTTATTATAGTCAGCACTCCAAGTATTATTCTTTTTAAAAAATCTCTTAAAATAATAATTAATTGGGAAACGTATGGGATGAATTTAGAAATGTAATTTATCATACTTAAAAAAGGTTCTAATTCCTTTACATTTTGAGAAGGTTTCCTTTTTGTTATTGCTTTAATTTTGTCCTCATCTGGTTTAAGATCATCATTTGAAAAATTAAGCCCCAAATATTTTACTTCATCCAACCCAAATTTACATCTAAATTAAGTTTAACATTTTTATCTTTAGCTCTTTCTGGGTTTTTTTTTTTCAATCCTATATATTTTTTTACTTTTTTCTCAAATCAAAATATAATCTACATAAATTTTTATTCCTTCTATGCCTGAGAATATCTCCATATGCCTGAGAATGAAAACTTTTAGGTTCTGAGTTGAATATGGTAGTCGCAAAAAGCAATATCTACCAAACAGAGTATAAAAAATTACTTAAGCACTTGCTTCTAATAGTGGAAATTTGTCAAAATTTTTTGTTAGCATCTAAATACTGAAAAGTTTCGCCCCAGCAATTTTTAAAGCTGTATTTTTAAATGTGATTAAATAAAAATTGTCTCTTAAAATACTTGCATTTAAGTAAAATAGATCTAAAATTTTTTAACTACCATCGGTTTATGAACACACTAGCGAATTTACAAATTTGATGAGTTCATCAATTATCCTAATTATATTTTTATTTTCCATTCTCTATAACTCATTTTTTAATGGCTCCATTAAATAAAAGGAAACTTTCCTACATGTATCTATTTTACCTTTAGCATCAAAATTTAGTTTTATATCATAACGGAAATATTTTAAGTATCCTAACCCAATAACTAAATCACTAAATTCTTTCATCTTATCAGGAACGTTAAGTTCGGATTTCTTAAGAACATACTCTTTTTACTAAATTAGATTTAAACAAAGTATAGGTAAATCCAAAATCGCGAAACACCAGAATTACATTTGACAATTTCACACAATAAATCATATTTTCTTATTACTTTTATTTTTAGAACCATATATATATATATATATATATATATATATATATATATATATATATACTCACTATGTTATCACAATTTCTTCCACAGCTTTTTCATTGTTAAACATTCTTAGTTGAATTTTGGCAATTTCATGGGCCTTACTCATTTTAATACATTTTTCTAAAGTAAAATTATATGTAACAATTTATCCTTTAGTTATTTGTTTCTAATTCAAGATATAATTCTATCTTCAATTAAACTTTCCTTTAGATCAGCAAAACCACATGTTACACTTAATATATTTAAAAAGCGATGGGGAAATCGTCTGATCTTTCATCAGCTTTATTCAGATTTCAGTTCAGTTAAAAAATATATATTGATCTACACTTCCATTACTTGTGAGAATAGAATATTCCTAAATTTCTTCAAAACAACATTAATTTTCTATTTCTCCTCACCTGTCAACTCGAAAGTATTATAATCGTCAATAGCTTCAGTTTCGATTATGTTTAATAAAATCGCTACTTGTGTTTGCAATGTCTTTTCATTGTTTTTACTTGCAATCATATAAATTTCAAAAACTTTTTTTTTTTAAATTTTCAGCTACATCTCCATCAAAATTTATTGGATGGGGGGTAATGATACCTTTATCCCTTTTGGTTATTTTCAATATTTCAATTTTGTTTTTCAATTAATCCTCTTGTAGATAATTATTTTCTCTTCCACAGGAATTAAACTTCACCATTCTTTTTCACTGAACTGCGCCATGTGATGTTTGGTAGAAACAAAATAGAATTTTAAATAGAATTTTAATAATTTATTGTATTTAAAAATATACAGAATATACACCCTAGTGTTACATATTGGCTTTTGCTAATAACATTGACAACTATAAAGTCAAGAGAGCACTATTTACTTGATAATAAAATTACATGGTTACATTTATACAAGTTAAAAATTTACATATCTGGCTCATTGATCAATAAATCAAACCAGTTATTATTAAGTATCTTAATAGTTTGAGTATAAAAAATATATCTATAAATGTATTGTAGTAAAAATTAATATGTAAAATACATTTCTCTATTGATATACTAATGATATTAAACCTTAAATTGTAAAACAGTGTAATTTTTATTTACATGACAAAAGTTATTAGTACTTAACTATAAAAAATGAAAAAAAAATTTAATCTGATTTAAAATATCCAGCTGTAATTTTATTTTAATATTAAATTATGCAGATGATTATTGCTTAAATCTTATGCAATTCCTACTTGTTACAATTACATTTCATTATTCCTTAAATGTGAATAATTTTAATTTAAATAATAAAGAACTTCTTAAAAAATGTTACACTTTTTTGTTTGTTTTTGAAGCAGAAGAAAAAAAAAATAGTCATTTTATTCTTAAAGCTTAACTAACAAAAGCATAGCAATGACGAACATTTGCCTTGTTTGTTGATAAACTTTCATCCAGCTTACCTGTGTCTTTTACTTTGTTATAAAAACAAAAACATCTCTTTTTACTTTTTAAAAATAGCTATATTTTATTTCATACATGTTAGTATTTGAAATTTAAATAACTATAGCATAATTAATAAAAGGTTCTTCTCATGAATGGGTGTATTTTCCTTTACCAATTAAAAATAAATTACCATTATTTCGATATGTTGTAGAATATAATGTAAAAGGTTATAAATTATTTAAAGTAATTTGTATATATTTCTGTAAATATTTTAACTAAAATTAATGCAGTAAAAAATAAATTCTAATTTACAATTAATGTTAACTAGATATTAATTCATAACCTCATTTTTCTTTGTTATAGAGCCATCATCAAGTCATAATAGTGAGAGATTTCAAGCCAAAAATTGTAGCAATAAAGTTAAAGACAATGATTGGCCTGTTGCACCCGATCTTCAGCTAGACTGCCTTTTTACTGATGATGATGACGATAGCAGTGTAGAAGTTGTGGGAGTTGAACCACCTAGGTATATTTTCCTAATTAGACATCTTATTTAATTGTTAAAATTAGGTATAAATAATTTTGTCTATGAAAACCTAACAAGAGCAAAAAAATTTATTATTAAAGAACTCCATAAAATGTAATTTTGTAACTTTTTTTGTAGACATGAATTATTTTTAACAAAAATTAAAAACTTTAAACTTAAATAATAAATTTAGCAAGTACATTTTTTAATTTTAACTGTTTCAATATTTTATGCATATTATGTTCAAATAAATTATAATTTCCAAAAGAATTGCCGTAATGCTTATTTTTTTATAAGTTAAATTTTTAATAGTATTTATTTCTGTTGATACAGCATTTATGTGCAGTTAAAAATTGCAAATATTCCTTTTTCTCAAATGTAAGGCATTGCTTGCTATGCAATAAAGTCTATGTGTTTCTCTTTTATCATTAATCGATTCCTTTGTTCTTTTATTTCATTCATCTCTCTATATCGATATAAATAAATTTTGGCTAGTTTTGGATAAATGTTGAAATTATCCTTTAAATAGCATTAGGAGCTTCTATTAGTTTTAAGCTTAATGTAATTTCCCATTTTGAATAAATTGGTAATAGAATGGAAGTTGTGAATTTGAAGTAGAAGAATGATGTCTTTGATGATGGATATGAGAATAAGTGGAATTTTGAAATACACTACAACAAAAAATAAACAAAAAAATTGATATAAAATAATTAAATCTAGAGAACTACCTTGAAAAGTCAGCATAGAAATAACGAGGAAAGGAAGTATTTATTACAACTATGATAATTCACTTATAAAAAAATTATGTTTCAACAAATGAGTAAAAAGAATTTTAAAATAAAACCTTGCTAATATAGTAGATTTATATGAAAAGAAAAGTATTTTCTATACAAAGCAAAACATTGCTAATAGACTTGAAGTGGGGGGGGGGGGTGAAAAAGTTTTTTTTCTAAAATATATATGAAATATTAACAAGAAAGATTTTTCTATCAGAGATAATAATTTGATAAAGCACAACTAGTTTTTGATTCTCCTGCAAATAGAATTGGAGATAATATTCATGCCAAAACCACATTTATACTTACTATGGGTATAAATGTGGTTTTGGCATGAATTGTCTTTACACAGAAGAATGCGTGTGTAAACTAATTTTATATTGCAAAGGATGACAAACTAAAGCTGATGGTAATTTTTTAAAAGACTATATTGGAAGGAGATTGAATTAATTAATTGGGTAAACCAGAGGAGATAATTTTGTGAAGCATTCAATGGTTTCACAAAATACTTAAACTGATGTAGTTTTGTTTCTAAAACGTAGTAGTTGTTTCCAGACTGATGTAGTTTAGTTCCCAACTTTCCAGGATTTTTTTTTTCTTTTTTTTAAGAATCTGATGTGCTGTAACAATTCTCATTCATACCATTATTTTCCATTGTAATAAATTATATTCTTATTTTTGCATATTTTTTACTGTGCATTTTAATGGAATCATTGTTTGCATACTGTAAAATATTTAGCAAGTATAAAAAAACACAATTGCTAAATCTTATTTGTAGATTTGTGTCCAGTTTTGAAATTTAAAATTGATTGTTGAAATATTACAGAGAAATGTCATTATTGTTTTTAGATATCAATCACAATTTTCTCAATTTATGAAACAGTATTATTCTTCGTTTTTAGTTTTCGAATCTCATTTAAAAAAAAGCATTTTTAATTAAGCATTTAACCTTATATTTCTTAAACTGTTTTATGAGAACTGTGTACTAAAAGCAGTGAAATGTTTTTAAAAATATTTTTATTGTTTGGATTTGAAATGGGTCAAATTCATAAATGGGTTAATAATATTATTGATTTCTGTCATTAAATTTATGTTAAAGAGAATTCTTTCTTTTAAGTAAGAATTTTATTAATTTACAAGGATATTAAAGTGTTTAGCATAAAATTAAGCACTTTAATATTTTGAACTTCAAGAGTAAGAAATTGTGTACTAAGAAAACTTCATTTTTAATGCAAATATATAGTTTGAATTTTAGTATTTGTTTTTAAAAGGAAACACTTCATTTTTTTATATGGTATAACACAGGGGTGGCCAAGACATCGACCGCGAAGACATTTTAGGTAGTCCACGCGACCATCTCGATAATGACCTCGGATATTAACAATTTAATTTATGACTTATGACATAGAATCAATGAATTATTTAAAATAAAAATTTACTACTGTCTAGGCTTTAAAACCCAAAACAAAATGTGCAAAGATTTATGATTAAAGGATTACGATTTAAAACCTAAAACGTACATGATGAGCGCGATTAAAACATTTAAAAAAACTATAGAAAAATATGCATCTCATTTAAGAAAACATGAATTGAGAAACCTCAAAAACATGGAGGAAGAGTGCATCCATAATCCAATCCAAAACAAGACTTCGAAGATTTCGCTTAATACTTACTTGTTTTGTTTGAAGAATTTGAAAGGAGATTCGCTGACTTAATTAGGTTGAAAGAAATATTCAATTTTATGATATTTCCATTTAATGTAAATGTCAACATTGATGGAGTATCTGAAAAAATAGGACATTCAATAGATATCACATCAGTCACGGTTGAGGAAGAAATTATTGAATTAAGCTGCGATATATTTCTTAAATCCAGAGCATGTTTAGCTATACTGATTTTTGGAAATAAATTTCTGTGGAAACGTTTCCAAATATTTACAAATTGATTTTGTATTTGAAATCATACTTTGGATGGAGGTATCTTTGCGAATCTGCTTTTTCAACCATGTTCAAAAAATAAACATTGGTCGCATTTAATAGATGAGCATTTAATAGATGAGCATTTAATTTCGTGTTTATGCATTGCAATAAGCTTGTACCAGCCACAATATGATGAACTTGTCGCAGATATACAGTGCCAAATTTCAACTAAACAATGTGAATAGGATGATCTGTTTTTGATACATGAATACTTTGATTATTTTCGTCAGTAAATTTTTATTTTGTTAATATTAAGCTTTTTTTAGAAAAATTTCATAATTTACCATTTTTTCTTGTTACCGAAAATAAATATGTATGTTAATTTAGCTCTGCCATTGGTAGACCGCATTCGATTTTTTAAATGTGGAGTAGACCCCGGATCCCAAAAGTTGGGCCAACCCTGGTATAACACACCAGTGTTTTTTTAAACTTTATTTTCAAATTGATAGGTGGGCAACAATGCACTTTTAAGCATAATCAATTACAATTAAAGTACCTTACACAATCTTCTCTTTTAATCTTTATTTTTGTCGAATGAAGTAAATTACTAAAATATTATTGTGATTTTTATAATTTATATAGCTCTTTTGATTTTTTACTTAAGAATTGTATTTTCAAGTATCTCATGTTTAAAATATATCTTAGAAAGCATATATGCCTGCAGGAATGAGCAGTGATAAATTGATGCATAATCCTACTTAATTTTCAAACATTTCAATGTTTTTCTTTATTTTAGTTTTTGAGTATGTTAATTTTTTAAATAAGGCAAAAATATTACATGATGAAAGTACATTCTGCTCTTCAAATTTTCATTAATATTTACTAAAAGAATTATGTTCTAAAATTTGTAAAGAATTTAAATTTAAGACTATTTTCAGCTTTAATTATAGTATAGTTTGCAATTTATATTGTTTATGTATAACTTATAAGTTCTATATTTTATAGATCAGCTGCTGCTAAAACATCCAGATCTAGATCTAGCCGCAATGTGCCCCAAACTAGTTCTTCTGGCAATACTCGTAATGCACGTACTCTTAATAATATTAAATTAGAACGGCCAATTGTTGTTGATTTAACTCAATCTGATGATGATACCCCACCTACTTCTACAGTAAGCAGAGCTCCAGTTACAACTACCAATAGTTCTGTCAGGTAAACAATTATTATTAATTTCTTATTAATGTCTGAAATTTTAAATGTATTTTGAATAATTTTTTGCTTGTGGAAAATAAATTTTTTTATTAAGTACATACAAGATGAAATTCATATATTTGAAACTAATTTTACGTTGAATATATGACAATTAATTTTTGTGTTTAGTTAATATATATATATATATATATATATATATTGAAGAAATAATTTATTTTCAGTGAATAATATACTTTTTATTGGATTTTTCATTCATGTTTGGTATTTTTTCAACATAGTATAATAGTGTCTAATGCATATTTTTTAAGATAATCTTTGCTCTCATTTGCAGTTGATTAGCTGTAGTTGTACTTTAGATAAGTAAATTCGATTTGCTATTGTAATCCCTCATTAACCATGGGTCTTCATCACTTTGCATTTCTAATTACTTCTTTTTACTCTATTAAAATTTTATTTATTGAAAGGTAAAAATTGTTTCTGGTTTATTTAATTCTTATTTCATTATTTGTAGCTATCCAAAATAGAAGTTATTTAGGTTTATAAATATTTGTGAACTATTGAATAATATTTAGAATTCATGTGCAATATGGAACTAATCAAGGAAACATATCTTGAGAATTTTAGTAAAAATTGAGTGATCTGATATTGAGAAAATTTCTGTTACCACTGTGACAATTACTCATTGTTTGATGATTTTATAAAGAATCCTTTGCAAGCTTTTGAAAATGATTTATATTGTGACCTATTCATTATGTTTCTAATGAGACCCTGATTCATTTTAATAAAACTTATACAATGTTGCAGTTTTGTCATGTAGAATTTCAAGTTTGGTGTCTTCATCTTCATAAATATTTGTGGTCTTCTACAATCACAGTACCTGAGAGATTTGGTAACTTTATTAAAAAAAATTAATGCTTAAATACAAAGTTAAAAGTTCTCAAACAGATTTGCGAATTTTAATTTTAAATTGCAAAACATTTTTTTTAATTGTAATCATTTACCAAATGGTATTTCTATTTTTGTATTAATTCATTAAATCATCTTTGTATTATGAATAAGTTAAGTTTTTTTTTTTTTTTTTTTTTTGCAAATGAGGAAAAAAATTCTAAAGGAAAAGAAATGTTATTAGAATCATTCAAACCTGTTTTGATGAAAGTCACTATTAAATATCATGTCTTTTTATATACTTTTATTCTATTTGAAAATGAAAAATCTTTATACCATATAGTGGATTTACTTTCTATACAAGTTAATTGAATGACACATTCTTTGTAAAGAGTTCTACATTAATATGCAATATATTCAATGCTGCAAGAGAAAAAACCTGAAATTTTTCAAGTCATATCAACAATTCAGAGTGTTTTTTTCACAGAAATGTTATTTTTGTCTTTCATTATAATGAAGGTAAAGTTTTAGGGAAACTTTTCTCAAAGTGTGTATTCCTATTACTGGATCATAGTGTTAGTGGATAATTTGTAAATATGATCTGTAAATATGATTTCTTTTTCTGATTTCTCTTGATTCTAAAAATTTTCATCCTATGGTTTCTCTTTTTGAGTTATTCACCTTATAGTCTAAGATGTACTTGTTGAAAACTTTTGAATAGTTTCAGTTTAAAAAGTTCACATATTATTGAGATTACTTGCTTAATAAGGAAAGAAGCATTTTAAGAGGAATTGATAATTCAAAATATTTTAACAAGCTTTATCTGCAGAGAAGATGTATCCATTATGAGAAATTTTAGTCTTTAACTAATAATTCTATTTTAAAACAAATTTTTTAAATAATTTTAATAAATATTTGAAATGGGTATCACATCTGGGTTAAAATTTCTTGGAATCAGAATAATCTGATATGTTAATTTTTTGTCCAAAAATTTTAAAACCGTAAATTGTAAAAAATTCTATTATACCCATTATCATTTTTTTCCGGATTAATGCGATGCTTATTTTTTCCTTTTTCATACTTTTTGCAGAAATCTTCAGTTGTTTTGAATATATAACTTTCGACTGTATTCGTACCATAAAAAAATGTAGAAAAATATTTCAAGCTTATTTAACAAAATTTTCAAGCTTATTCAAAATATTTTAACAAAAGAATTGAAAAACATATTTTAAGCATTTTTTCCTTTTACTAAATGAATTACCAGATTGTAATAAACTCATTCAATAATGGTCAGCGAGTTTATCATCTAACTTCTCAGTTGGTAGTTTACCACTAATATGAAATAAATGACTAACATTTATGATTTTCTTGTGATGTTTTATGTCAACTTATACCTATTTTTTTCCTATTTTGTCAATTTTTTTCATTGTTCTTTGCTTTATTTTAAATATTTTTATTTATCAAAATACTTACATCATTATATATTTCTTAACTCTTGAGTTTTCTGGATATCTCCCTATAAAGTTCTGATTATTCTGTGTAAAATATGTCTAAATTTTATAAATAAGTAACAAGCCTAAACATTTAAAAAATTCATTATTAATTTAACTACAATTTATTAATATCATTAATTTTTTATGATATCTTTTTTATAAGGATTTATTTTAGTAATTAAATTACTCTTCAAATTGAAATAAATGAAAATATAATCTGTAGTGTATAAATCTTTTGCTTGTTAAATCTACCTTTCAGTAACTTTTTTGCTAAACGTTTGAGTAAAAGAAAATCAGATCTAGATTTTAATTTGCAATCACTCTATAAATTTTGGACTTTTGAATTATGAAAAATTCAGAAGTGTTAAATAATTTAATGTGTTTGAATGCAATTGAAATACAATAATGCATTTAAACTTTTATTCATGTTCCCTTAATTCTTATTTTCTGAAAACATTAAAAATTATGTTTGATAACATATAATATCTAAGAACTATCAATATTTTTTAAAAAATAATTTTGAAGTATGTTTTTGTCAAATAACTAGTTTTTTAATATTTGAGAATTCCCTTTTCTTTTAAATAAGTGAAGATTTTTTAAATGTCATTAGTTAGCTTATAAGTGCTTACTTTTCTAAAAATATTACATTTGAATATTCTATTGAATTAAAAGTAAGTTGATATTATTAATTGATTTACTTGTTAAACTCAGTTTCTTTGCTGTATTTTCTTCCATGCAAATTGATTGACATTTTTTCTAGATAAAATCCAGATTTCAAATATCTTAGCTCAGAAGACAAGTAAATTTATTCATATTATATAAATCAACATAAATGAGTAACAAAGTAAAGAAAAACAGTAGCAATTGTAAGAATATTTTTTTTACCTAGAGTAATATAGTGAAACTACTCTTTTAAAATAAAAACATTCATTCTTTTTAACATAAAAACAAATGTAAATTAAATGTGGCATTGAAAAATCACAAACCAAAAATATCAACTACATTTCATTTTCTGCTTCTTATTGCTCTATCATCTTTTTATCTTGTAACAATGATGGTCAATACATTACAAACAAAACTAAAATTTAATAAAAAATATGTGTAGAATATTTATATTCGTTTTGTGAATTAGATGGCAAAGTGCCCAAAAAATGGATTCAATTTTATTATCTAAAATTGAATGCATTTGGAAATTGTGATGGTTGCAATTATCATTAATTTAATTATCAATTATCTTCATATTGAATAATTCAAAATATTGTAAAATCAATCTATAAAATTCTTATACATGTTTGAGATGTCTATAAAATGATAAAAAAATTGTATAGCAATATAATTTCCAGGATATTTTCCAAAATTGTGTAGTAAAACCTCGATTTTATAAGAGTTAATTTAATTATTTTGCTTACTTTTTAATGAAAATATATGAACAATCTCAACGTGGTTTTAATAACATTTTACAGAATTTTAATGTAAGTTCTAATTTAATTCTCCTGTTATCTCAGTTGAATAGTGAACAATTTGAACAAAAAGTATTTATGAACATGAAAAATAAATATTTAATATTTTTTTCCATTAACAGAAAATCAAAAGATATCACAGTTAAAATGAGTGGCGATTATCATTAACTTCTTTTCTGCCACTGCATACCAGGTTTTAAATTTTGTAATTTCACATTGTCTGCCTTAATTTAAGTTTGAAATTTTTCCAACTTTTAATTCAAATTCACTATTATAAAGTAACTAAAATATTTTTCCATAAGCATTTTTGAAAATGATTTTATACTGCTGATTGTGTAATTATATGAATTAATAGCGATTTAGAATTCTGTGCTTATATATTTTGCTCATCTGTTGTCACTTTATTATAAGAATATTAAATATTAATTATGTTATTTATTGGTGTTAAGGATGGAGAGTTGCTCGGTAAGGCATAATTTCCAATCTGTAATTAACATAAAATACTTGCCTGCAAACATATCAAGGTGAGAGGGTATTTTGTAAATAATAAATAGGTCTATTTTATGCAGATATTTTAACTACTTAAAATTTAATTGTAGAGAATAGGAACTTTTACAAGTTTTTTTGAATTGACTATTTTCATTTCTAAAATGAAAAATCAAGGCTCAACTGTAGTATACTAACGAAGATATTAATAGAATAATGTCTATTGTAACATAAATAACAAACTCATAGTAAAAACAATAATCAGTTGTTTATCATAATAATATAATCATAAATTTTGAAAATGAATGAAAAATACATATGAAATGTTGACCAGCTTCTCCCTTCCCCTACAAGATTTAATACTTTCCGTAAGTTTATATTGTTGCAATGGTTTACTTATTTTAGCTGTAATCTGATGACTGACCATAATCCAAGTCCTCCAGCCTCCTTCTGGGATGCATACTCAGAAAATAATAGACATGCACAACAAATTTATCCTGTTGTTCAATTTTCCAGTTGCCGTTTTCATTCAACAAGCCAGCCATCTCTCCCTTTCCATGAAACACCTGATACTGGATTAAGAACAATTGTAAGTTAGCAGCAAACAGTTTTCATTTTTATTAACTTATTTGGTTATGCCAACATTTTTTTTATTAAATATTTTATAAAATAGAAGACTAGTGTGTTATATTTTGAAATTTTATTTTTTAATTAGCTGTTTAAATGTATTACCAAAATGGAAATATAATAATATATGAAAAATATATATTTAAATTTTAGTTTAAACTTATTTGTCTATATATGTATATTTCGTAAATTTTTACTCTTTAAAGACCCAAAGAAAGATTGATTTCAAAGTCAAATTAAGTATTTAAATAGTATTCATCTTTGCCAAGTAATTTATGTATGAAAATGATGCAAGCTTAGTTATATTAAAATTTTAAAAATATAAGAGTTTAAATAGGAAATGTGTAATTACTGATGATCTTATGATAATCAACTAATTTATTAAAAATAATTTTTGTTAATGTTTATTCAAATAACTTAAGGCAGTTGTATTAAAACTTATGGACTGTTTTTTTTTAGTTTCTTGTTTAACACCAATATTTCAATCCGATTTATAAAAATATAATTTGTAGCATTTGAACTTTTGTAACTGATGATATAAATAGTTAGCTCCATCTTTAAAAAACAGGGACTTCTTAATAGTAGTTATTTTCTTTTGGTCCTGTTAATTTTTATTAAAAACTGTTGCATTTCTTAATAAAAAGTCTCTTTTTATATGATCTCATTAGTAGTTGTTTACAGGCTAATTATTAATATTTGAAAAATTTTATTATATATTTATTTTGCCTAATATTTTTTAAAAAAGTTATCTAGCTAACAATAAATGTTTATGCTATTCACTTTTTAAAATTAGTAGCATTGTTTAGCACTTTATAAAGAAGTTTTTATCTCAAAATGTCAATATTTTGCTGCAAATTTATATTTTTAGCAAATTTATATAATTAAAAAATTTTTTATGTAAACACATTATTTCATCATTCATTGTATTTATATATCTTAAAAATTTATATGCATGTTCAGAATAGATAAACTATAATTGATAATTTAAACCTAATCTTTGTTTTATTGTATATAGGAGATGTTTTTTCAGGTTTATTTTGTTTGTTTTCGCTTAAATAATTCAAACAATTTACTCATTATTTTAATTAAAAATGTACTGTTTTAAATTTATGGTAAAAACATTTAAAATGAAACATTAAATGAAGAAAATTTTCTAACTTTTATTGATAGAAATAATTTAGATGAAAACTTATTTTAGTACATATTAACAACAGATCTAAAATGTTTAAGAAATATATTTAGTTGTTTTTTCTTTAAAAATAAAAACAGTAATTCTATTCCTGTTTATCTTTTCATCTGAATAATTAATAAAATTAATTTATTTGAAGGTATGGTATAATTGAAATCAGGTGTTTAAAATTAGCTGCCCATGCATTGCATCTACCTTATAAAATATTTTTGAAAAAATATGTGTTAAGTTTTTAGAAAATTTACGAAATCCATTTCATAGCTAATTCAAAATTATTAGTTTTCATTTAGAAATAAGAAAGATCATTTACAAATAGTAGACATTTTCACATTTAGTTTAAATTCTGATTGTTAAGAAAAGTAATTCCTAAGAAAGAGATTTTAAACAAGAGCAGAAGTAAACTACATGAATAAAGTTATGAAAGACTCGCTGGTTCTGGTGACCCTCCCTATTTAGTTTTGTAACAGCAGCTTTAGTATGTCTAATCTTCCTACATTCATTTGTTGAGCAGATGAACATTTTTATTATACCTTTTGAAGATTTTATTTCATGTTAAATGGGAACTTTTAATTATTGTAATTGATTGATTGGAAATTTGTGTACTTATTACTGTTCTTTTAACTGGTGATTTTGTTTTGACTTTATTAAAATGAGTGGAAATTTAAGAAAATACATAATCGATAATGAAAATAAAATTTATTGTGTCAGCTTGGAAAAGTGATTATTTAGTTACAAATTACTGAAAAGTTTCATTGTTAAGAATGTGTGCAAATTGTGTCTACCAAAAGAATATGTCATTAAGTAACATGAGAAAATGTTTGCAATATCAAGAAAATTTTTTTGACATACATTGATTGTAATCTTCCAATATAAAATAAAATAATTCAATAAAATTTATCAATGTCAGACTTCAATGTCTCTTAAGCAATGTAATATAAACTTAGAAAGGATCTTTCACTAAAGGCAGCCTAATTAAAATCTGTGCTACAGAAATGGCAAAAGATTTTTGACACATTTAAATGATTGAGAGATTTGTATTGTGTGTGTTGTATCAGTGCCATTTTTTAACTGAACTCCAGAGAAGAGTCACTTATAGAGTAATAAGTAGATGAATCTTTTATTAAGTTGATAAAAAAAATTACATACTTTTCATTGTACCTTGATGAAAAGAGCACTAATCAATCAAGTGTCAGTCAATTATTAACATTTGTTCACTCACTTTTGAAAATTTTAGCATTAAAAAAGATATTTTTGTGTCTCTTCAAGGAACAAAACAGAAAAATATTTATGAATCTGTAAAAAAGAGAGCTAATAAGGTAGATAATTGCTAATAAAGAGAGCTAATAGAACACCAGTAATAGTTGAAAAGAAGACAGGTTTGATGGGATACGTAAAATTCTAAAATAATAGTGTAACCTGTCTTATAATCCAATGTCTTTTTCATCAGAGAGCATTATGTGGAAAATATTGAGTTAAACAAAATTTAAGATTTAAAATTAGTAATGAAAATTACTGTATGTCAAGAGGGAAATTGAGCTCCTCTCTCTATGGACAAAAAACAGCAATTTTTATTGAAAATCAAAGCCAGATATAGAAACTCACTGCTGATGAAACTATGAGATTGCTAGAGCAAGAAAGCACTCAATGTGTGTGTGTGTGTGTATATATACATATATATATTTATATTATATATATATTATATATATATATATATATATATTTTGTGAGTCCATACAAATGTTTTTTCTTTACAATTAATATTTTTACATATATTGTGTATTTTTTTATGTGACACCACGTTATCAACAGTAAATATTTTCAGCTATTCACCAAAAAATTGCTGTGGTTAATATGCCACTGTAGATTACATACAGGAAGATATGGTAACAAAAAATTAATTTAACAATGTGTAAAAAAATATACCTCGTTTTGGAAAAAAATAGTATTAGAGTTAAATAATTTAGATCCCCCCCATTCAGAAATAACTTTGTTTCATAATGCTGACAAATGTTGGTCTGACAAATTTCATGTAAATTTTTAATTCAAAACTTGTTTTGAAATTGCATTGTGGCCAAATTTTTAAAATGTAGTTTGAAAATATGATGGCAAAATTTAAAATGGCATTAATGGAACATTGTAACTTGTTCCAAAAGATATTTTCTTATGTGAAACGATGTAATCTGGTGAGAGTCTAACAATGCAAGATATCAAATTATGCATATAAGTACTAAATCAATAGCTATTAGCTAAAAAATATTTTCTTAGAGGTTCAAATTTCTTATTTGAGCAAAAATGTCTCTTCCCATGTATCAGCAGTTTTAATACTATGTTTCGTGTAGAAACTAATGTTTATCGTTGCTACAGCACACACACATTCTTTTGATGCAAATATTAAAATATGTTTGGGTAATAATGTTTGGAAAGTTTGTAAAAATGAATAATATTAGAGCACATAGTAAATTATGATGTTTATCAGGAATTGCTAATATGCCAAATAATTCAGGGCTGTGCTCACTGAATGTCTACTGAAAAATGTAAAATTAGAAAATTATTATGTGTATATATATATATATATATATATATAAATGTGTGTGTTGTATATATATATACTAGCGTACCTGACTACAGGTGGGTGGGACCTGGGTTCGAAACCTGGCTAGGGCATGGATGTACTTTCTCTCTTTCTTGTCTTTGTCCTTTCTTTGTGTGTGTGTGAATGGTTGCCTACCCTATAAACGGGTACCTATGGCATGTGTGTACTGAGGAAGTCAGACTCCACACCAAATATGGTTCAGTTGGAAAAGTGGAGCAGCGCACCCTATATTGCCAGCCTGGCTGGCACATAACAACAACAACATATATATAAATATAATTTAGGAAATATTATTAAGCCTTTAATTATGAAAATATACCAGAGCATTGGTCATATTTATGCCCTGTATTTTAGCTTATTTATTAAAGTAATTATTTAAAAAAATGCATTGTATTATTAAAATGCTGTAGATTTAGGTGTGCTGTTGTAAATGATCACTCTGTGAATAACTTTTCTTAAAGGTTGATACTAGAGAATATATAGAAATAACATTACCTCCTCATCACAAAATTGAAATTAATTTAATAAACTATAGCTAAAATTTTCTTTCTTAACTGGCTCCTTAACTGGATTTATTGTTTAATCAGTTTTGTTCTTTACCAAAATACAAGTGATTGGTTTGCGAGAAATATGAACCTTTAAAAAAAATTTTTTTTTATTATTTGAATAAATATTTAAAGTAGAAAATTGTAATTATATTTATACAAATATGCTCTGTTTCTTATTTCAAAGACTTTGAAATTTGATGAAGTATTATGAAAATGTGGTAGAACACTTTATAATGGTTCAATATTCAGTGTTCTTTCTCTAATAACTCTTATAGTGTTTACTCTGAATATTCATGTCCATAATCATAAATTCATCACTCAGAACTTATATAATTTTATGGGTTTTCACTAAGGTTTAGTGGTTGGGATGGTACTCTTAGTAGTGGCAGGCTCTAAATTTTATTCTAGCTTCTGTTGTGGCACAGCTTGGCTTTTTTGGACCTTGCACCACTAAACCCAACCAACCAGCTTCTGTTGAAAATCAGAGATTCATGTTGTGTTTCTTTGTATGTTTTCCTAAATAAGTGATTTAGTACTTTTAGAGTTTCTTTCTCACAATATGTGTTTATGGTTTTCTATGGAAGTCTTTTGGAAAAGCAATGTGGATGTTAAAGTTTTCCATTTAACTTTAGCTTTTTACAATCCTTTATGTGATGTAATGCCAAATTATTTTAATATTAAAATTAATATCCATTATTAAAAATTACAGTGCTAGATATTTTATGAAGTTAAGTGTGAAATAGGATGATATATCTAAACATTATTTTTTTTTTTTTGTATTGATAAGATCAGAAATCGGTTAAAAATGACTGGGTTAAATTAAACATATGAAGTGAATATTCACTCTTTATAACAAAATGGATTTATGCAGTTGCAAATTTATACCATTGCAATCGCAGATTCTATGCATTCAATTTCTTCCTTAAATATCTTTGGAAGGCATTAAAATTCTTTTCCAATGCACTCAATTCTAGATTAGTATATTTTATCACTTGCTTTAAATGCCCATGCAAATTTATTTTAATTTAATATTGTTAACTATCTTGCTACTTCTGCTCTTACTGTATTCCCTTCAATGTCTTCTGTGATTAATTACATAGTATAAATAAATTTTGACCATTAAGCTTTATTCTTTAGTAAGAATTCTTTAGTAGAATATTGATGGTCATATTTCAGTTGCTGAAAATTTTCTGTCAAAATTAAATAACAATCATATTATAGGGGGCAAGTAAATTATGAAAAATGTAGATATAATATAAAATTAATAATAAATAAAAAATAAAATTTAATAAATCCCACTCTAATGTTATAAGTTAGATGAAAATAATTTGGTTGGGTTACTAGAACAATTTAATCTAAAAAGTTGAGAGAAATAGTATATACTATGTGATAATGAAAATGCAAATCTAAAAATGCATTCACATAAAATGATGAAAATTGGTAAAAAAGAGACACAGTAATAAAAAGTGATACTTTTTATAACATAATAGTTATAAAATGAGCAACTGTACAGTAGGCTCAATAATTTATTTGGCAATACATCCAGCAACATGTCTTGGTGCAATCATGCACTGTAAATTGTCTGCTGTGGGATGGTCATCCATTCGATCTGTCGATTTTTGCCACAATGCATCTTTTGAACATGGCAGTGGTAGACCGTGCAAATTATCTCCAATTGTATTTAAACTTCAGGAAAGTGCCTAAATTGCATTACAGAATTGAATCATGCTGTACATGATCTGTATCTTGCTGATAAATGGTATTTGGTATCTCTTGGAGAAAGCTTAGTGTTACTGGATGCAGAACATCAGTCACATGTCATTGAATTGTGATACAGCTTAGAATGTAGACTAGTAATCTGTTGTGATTTTTTTGGAGTGGTCACAAGGTTGTTTACTAACTTGCACATGTGGTGGTCATTTTTTTAAATAAAAGTATGAGTTATTTCTAAATACTCTTATCACTTTGTAGTTAGTTTTTGTCCCAGCACCATTGCAAACAGCTACCCATGCTCTTCATTCAGTAGTAACCTTCTTAACAAATGCCTTGGATTTGGCCATGAGATGCCAATTAGCAAATGATGGTCCTATTCAATATGAGAGCCTCAAAATTATCTTTCACCTGTCACAAAATGTTAATGGATGTGGTTTGTGGAATAAACAATGCAATCCTGCAAGTGTATTAACCCATGCTTAAAAGTTATTTTGCTGTACTGCACCTCTGAAATAGGTTACATTCACTTCTTACAGTTCTTTGTCATAGCTGGTATAATATGCATGCATATAAGTGCCTGTTTACTGCAATTGAGTTCTCCAATCAAGTTGTTCTCAGTCTGATAATCATACTTTAATTTTCTACTAAAAGTACTTTGTTTTTAAGCATCATGGCAATTTCATTATTGAATATTTCCTCTGGAATAGAATGATTTGAGCAAATATCCTAGTCTGCTATGTAGCATATATTCTTTCCCTTTTTGTATAGAAACATAATTCTTTCTTTCTTTTTTTTATCTTGCTTCATATCACCCAGAATGTGATATCTGATCCTATTATGAGTTAGTTGTTTATAGTTGTTTAAAATTCACTTTAAATGGTAGGTTCCATCATATTTCCCCTTGTGTGCAAAAAATTACTGTTGAGATGCCAATAAACCCAAATTTAACCCAGAATACAACTCACTTTTCATCATTCATATGAATGTCAGTGTACTGTGTTTACCTTGCAATTTAAATGTTTTTCTGATTGTGTTCATAGTGTTGCATTTTCATTGTCATGCAGTGTCTCCTTTCGGAAATATACTAATCATGTAACTGTAATTTGATCTGCTTTTTATCTCGGCAGGTGGAAAAGCAAAACATGAACGAAAGAAATGTGGCAGAATCTCTTTGTGGACCATCTGTTATTACTTATGCCATATCAACCTCTATCTAAAAGATTAGTCATTCCCAGGGTGCTAATAATTCCCTATAACTTAATATTATTTATTAAATTTCAATGGAAATAATTGTTTATATGTAATGTTTCTAATTATATCACTTTATTATCCATATCACTGGCAAAAATATTTAATTTAAAGTGATCGATATTTACTTAAAATAATATAAAGATGTAATAAGATTTTATTATGTAAAATATAAAGATTTTTTGCAACAGAATTTCTTAAAACTATACATCATAGTTTTCTAGATCAAAAATATATTATTAAACTGAAATGGAATATATTATGTTTTAAATTAATAAGCCATAAAAAAATGAAAATATGATGTATTAATTTATATTATGAAACTCTTAAAAACATGCTGTAATTGTTCTACTGACCAAAGTACTTCATAAAAATAGTGTAAGAAATTTTCATTGCGTAATTTTAGTGACACCTGTTAGTAACTGTCAACATTTTCTTTTTCTTTTTATGTATTGTTTTTCAGGATTATACTAAATTTTATAGTCTTGTATGTGTATTTATAAAGATTATCAAAAACTTAAAGTATTTTTGTTTAATTTTTTTTTATTCTATGAATAGGTTTTATGTATAAATTTTAGTTTAAAATTTTTGATATCTCTTCAGTTAATAAAGAATTTTATACCCTTAGATTTTTAAAAAATTACAAATTTTAAAGAGTATTTATTAAAGTATTTTAAAATTTTATTTTTCTGAAACAGTTATTTTATAAAAATAATTATCTGTCATGAATTATCATAATATTCAATTTTTATCTAATAGTCTTTTTATCCAAATAGTGTAATGACTTTTCATATAATTTCAACTTTTATAATCTTATTTTGTGTTTAAGCTTTTAATAAGATTATTTATAATCTTAAAAGAGCAGAGTTAAGACATTTTTGTATTGTATTCATTCCTTCAGATCTTTATTTAAGCTTTTAGCTCTTGTATTTATTTTGCATTGTCAAAATTTCTGGTTTTAACTCTAATAATAATCATTCATTTTGCTTTAATTGTTACTGTTAGTTATTATAATGTAACATTATTGAAATATATTGACCTAAAATCCATCTATCTGTTTTGTGTATTTTTAATTTTACATTATATCAGAATGAATAAATAAAGACCTTTTTGAGTTTTCTTTTCTTTTGAATTTTGAAGTATTCAGTTCATCAAAATGTGAATTTAAAGTGAGAAGTTGACTCACAATAAATGCTAGCAGCTACATCTTCTTAATTCATGGTATTTATATGAAAAATGTTACTTTTTATCTATTCATTTTTTATTTACAATGATTTTGTTTTTAAATACTTAGAGTTCCAGCGTAAATGAATGATTGTTAATTATGATTTTTAGTAATTTAACTACTTATGCAAGGAATAATTAGTAATTTATAGGCTTTCATTAAAATAATTAAATTATTCCAACTGAAACTCATACTAATACTTTCTTATGTACATAGGGTTCTGGTCCTGTACCAGATCATTGTCTATATAATGGTAACTGTTTGCCTCGAAATCGGTGTCTACATTCTCACCATACTGCTCTTTATCCAAGTAAATATATTAATTATGCTTTTTTATATTTATATGAATTTTAAAATTAAAAGAAAGTTTTTGCTTTATAATAGCAATGTTATTTATTCATTCTTTTTTTGAAGGTTTAATATATTGCACAAAGTTTGTATTGAGAATACATTATTATTGTAATTGATATGTAGCAACTGTTTATATTATATGTTTCAATTCTCTCATTATAAAGTTTATATAAGATCTTTTAAGTTTAATTATTTTGCAATTTGGAAATATTATAAATGCTGTTTATTCCATGCTTATTAATATGTATAAATATAAAATATTATTTTCTTAATGTTTTTCATTTTCCTCACTATATTTAAATAATGGTAATTTTACATTTAAGTAAATTTTCTTAAAATTTAGTTAAATATCTTGAAAGCCAAGAAAAATTTAAGTACTTGGTATTTTTTTGGTATCATCATGCAATCAATTTAATATATTTGTATGATAAATAATTAAACAATGGTTCCAATAAAAAAATTACATTAATTCAAATAAAAGTGATTTTAATAATTTTATGTAAATATAAGCGTTTGATGTCTGACTAAAGCCCTATATTTGAAATTATTTACATAAAAAATTTTCGGTTGATTTTAATTGAAATTTCTTTTTTCTATCTTATGATTTTACTCATTTTTAGCAACATCGAGTCCACATTTTAGCTATGTGCCTGCCAATGTGCATAATCCTGCTCATCATCATCCTGCACTTAACAATCCTCAAGCATTTGGCCAACTTTATAATTCAGTTGCTGTTTCCACTCCTTCCAATCATCATGATCCAACTGCAATGCACCCCCACCCCCCTGGCCTAGTGAGAATGAATCCCACTCATTCTAGACTTTGGCAGGTATGATCTATTTAAAATTTGAATAAATTTAACTAGATTGTGTTAACTAGAAAGTTACTTTTGCTAAAATATAATTTTTGTGAAGTAGAGAATAAAAATAATCAAGAAAAGTTTTATCACTAAATCGTCCATGTTAAAATATATTTCATGATTTCAATTTTTAAAGTTATAAGGCAAAGGTAATAAAAGTTTCTGCCATCTCTACTTTAGCTCTTGATATTTTTCTGTCAATCCCAAACTTATCTTGCTATCCTGTTTTCCACATTTTTAATAGTGAAAATTTCATTTTAAATATCAAATAATTTTTTGCGGGTCATAAACATAATGATTAAAAGCTGTTAGGCAACCATTACATTTTTTCTAAAAGAAAGCTATAGAAGGTGCAGAAATATTTGGTTAAAAAAGTAGAAGTTTAGTTCTAAATGATGTGATGTTTAAAAATATTAAATGTTTGTGCCTTTCTTGTTAGTAAAGCTTAATAATGTTAACTATTGATTGATTTGATTCAATTTCCATGGATTTGTTCTAATATTTTTGAATGCTATAAGAATTATTTTGATAATAGATAAATAATTTTAAAACTTATTGGCAAACATATTAACAAAAACAATTATTGAAACATATTAACCAGAACAACTTTTAGAACTTATTAGTAAGAACAAAAAATATATTTATTTTTTGTTCTTGCATGAGGAAAATTCTTTTTGTGTCATAGGAGAATAGTGATTTTCTTAATCTTTTATTACTTCTTTTGATTCAGTTTTATGTTATTGAATATGTATTCAGTTATTTTATAATCCAGTTTTCTATGAATAAAAACAAAGTTTTATTGCAATTAAATTTATTCTTTCAAATTATGTTTCTGTGTGAAGCAAAATAGGAATGGCTTTTTAACATAAAATATTTTATAATAATGTTGATAAAATTTGATAAACAAAATACTGCCAATAAATTTTAACTGGAATGAGCAAGCTCTTTATGAATGTTAAAACTATTCATACTGTAAAATTATTGATACTTTCAATTTTTCAAACGGTTAAGTTTTGTATTATCTTAAATTCAGTTTCTCTTCATTTCTTTCTTGCATCAGGATAAATACTGTACTAAATGAACTTCATGCTGGTGTTATTGACTAGCTTGATCTATGATTCTCACAAAGCTTTAAAATGCTTAAAAGATAAATTATTTACTTGTTAATTATAATTTTATGATACTTATGTTGCATTTATAATGCCTTGTTCTATGTTATATGACCAAGGTTCTTTCTTTTAGTCTCAACAACGTATTCAAGAAGTTCATCGAAGAAGATTCCATCAACACAGTGTTTTAATGCAAATGTAAGCAGATTTTATATTCTTGATATTAAATAAATTTATTCTAATTTGTTGCAAATTTTATTAAAAGTAAAAACATTTATATTAAATTGTTTCACATGTAAACCCAGTTCTATTATTCAAGCTTAATGAGTTGAATTGCTATTAAAAACATAATTCATTTTCATAAATCATGTCTTTGCCAATGATTAAATTTTGTTAACTTGTTTAGTTACGGCTATATTTTAGATTTCAAATTTATTATTAATTTTTTAAAATTAAATAGTAATTAAACTGTGAAAATATGTCTTAAAAATGATGTAATTTTTATATTTATTTAACTACAATTTGATTTATATAAAAATTTTTTACACAGTTCATTTCGAAGTTATATTTATTGCATCTTTATTTAAGATCATTATTTAGAAATGTTTATTATTTTTAAATAAGGCAAGAATAAATCGTGGTAATATTTTTTCCTGTTATGACTATTTTTTATTATTTGTTTTTATTGTTAAGAGGGTGCCATTTTTCTGTCCTGTGGATGGCTTTCCATCCTTTGAATATTTTTGGTGTTGAGATCTCAATTCAAAAATTGTATGTTAAAAAACTCACTTTTGCACAAAATTTCTTTTTTTATCAATATGTGAAAATAATTTAGGCGAAATGATTAGTTGCGACTAAGTTATATCCAAAATTTAACCGATCTTCCGAACCAAGGATTAGGAACATATAATCTGGGTACCACTGTGATAAAACTAATTGTGATGTCATTCTTAGAAATCATAAACTTCTGCATGTGATCAAACTATTAGACACAAAGCTATTATCATTGCTGTTTTGAGTAAACTTTCTTAGTTTTATTTTAATTCTAAAAATCATTATGCTTATGCAAAGATTAGCTAATAATAACTATTCTGACTAAACATAGGAAAGAAAGTTGTGCAACATGTATTGATGTCTAATTGTTTGTCTAAAAGCATAAGGAAATCTTGTAAGCAAATTAAATACTTTTCTATAAAATTTGAAAAAACTGCAAATAAAATCTCATAATATAATAATTAACATAGTGGCATAGTACGTAACAAATATCTTTTAATGATGGAAAAAATAAATTGTTTCCTGCACATTTAATTTCTAAAAGAAAAAGAAATTATCGATTATGAAATCTACACTTCTGGCCATTAAAATTGCTACACCAGGAAGAAATGCAGATAACAAAATGATATTTATTGGACAAATATATTATACTAGAAATAACAAGTGATTAAATTTTCAAAACATTTGGCTGGATAGATCCTGAGAAATCAGTACCCAGAACAACCACCTCTGGCAGTAATAACAGAAGTTATACGCCTGAGCATTGAGTCAAACAGAGATTGGATTGCATCTACAGGTACAGATGCCCATGCAGCTTCAACACGATGCCACAGTTCATCAACCGTTGTGACTGGCGTTTGGTGACGAGCCAGTCGCTCGGCAACCATTGACCAGACGTTTTCTATTGGTGAAAGATCTGGAGAACATGCTGCCAGGGCAACAGCCGAACATGTTCTGTATCAAGGAAGGTCGTACAATACCGGCAACATGCGGTGGGGCAATATCCTGCTGAAACGTAGGAGTTCGAAAGGCTCTAATAAAGGGTAGAGCCACAGGTTGTAACACACCAGAAATGTAACGCGCACTGTTCAAAGCACCGTCAATGCGAACGAGGTGACCGAGACGTGTATCCAATGGCACCCCATACCATCATGCCAGGTGATGGGCCAGAATGACGATGACGAATGCATGCTTCCAGTGTGCGTTCACCACGATGCCGCCAAACACGGATGCGACCATCATGATGCTGTACACAGAACCTGGATTCGTCTGAAAAGATAACGTCTCGCCATTCGTGCGCCCAGGTTCGTCGTTGATCACACCATTGAAGGCGCTCTTGTCTATGACGCAGCGTCAAGGGAAGCCGCAGCCATGGTCTCCGAGCTGAGAGTCCATGCTGCTGCAAACGTCGTCGAACTGTTCATGCAGACACTTGTTGTCTTCCAAATGACCCCGTTTCTTGACTCACGGCTCGTGACGTGGTTGCACGATCCATTACAGCCATGCGGATAATATGCCTGTCTTCTCGACTGCTAGTGATAGGTGGCCGTTGAGATCCCGCATGGCATTCCATATTACCGTCCTGAACCCATCGATTCCATATTCTGCTAACAGTCATTCTCAAACTTAAATATTGCCCAAATTTTCAACCGATTATCCATAGTTTGACAAAAATTGCTTGAAAAGTTCCTTAAAAGTTTGTTGATATTTAATTTTAGCTAACTTAAGCTAGCATAAACCATAGCTATAATAATCAATTTTATTGTTTTGTTTCTAATAGTGTGTAGGAGCTTACTGTGTATAATGATAATCATTTATGTCCCTTTTGAAATACTTAAAATAGCTGCTTATTATATTATGTAATGATATTAACTTTTCTATCATTATAGATGTTACAATAACTTGTGTTGATTGACAAAAAGTCTTTTATAACTTTAATAAATTATTCATTATTTTATCTAAGTTTTTATTTGCGAAACAGTTTTATAACTATGATCAGAATAATTAAATACATTCTTTTATCTTTATAAAAATGGTTAAAATTATTTTTTTTTTAAACTTTATTTTAGGCAACAAGAGTTAACTATGCAGTTGATGGAAAGCCAAGCAGCTCATGCAGCTACTGCACCAGCATTTTATCTTTGTCCTGATACAACTCCAAGTATCAGTGCTACTGCCACTGTGGCTCCTGTCACCACAAGTCAACCTACAGCACATCTAATGCACACCTCCTTATTAGTACCTCCTGCCAATCCTGTCAGTAATCCTGCAGGGCCATCTGGACTTCTGCCATCTGCAATACCACCGCCTCCTACTCTGCCTACCTCAGTGCCCAGCCAATCTGTTCCTTGTGCCGCAGAAGCTGATGCCATTGCAATGCAAGCTGAAGCTTTGGTTTCGGGAACAAATACGTATGCCTTTTAATTGTTTTGCATTGCATTTTTTTTGTGTAGTTTATTAAGCCTAGATAGCAAACTTTTACAATCTTGCCCTTTTTTGTTATTTTTGACTTTTAAAAAACAAACTTATTTTAATTTTCTTTTTTAAAACTACTATTTGAGCATTGCTCTCTATATTGTTTTATTTTTTATAATTTCTGTTAACTTGATGTATTCAAATGTGCAATGACTATTAAGATCAATAAGTTAATACAAACATGAAAATTTTCTTCAAAAATTGGAGTATTGCTTTTATTTTGTATGTATTCCTGTAATAGCAAAATGACTATGAATGTGGTTGTAAAAGGCAAAATTAAGTAGTTTATATATATATATATATATATATATATATAATCTCTGTAAAATTTAAAAATCTATGGAGGAACAAAGTTCAAGTGATAAGTTGATTTAAGTTCTGTCATCAATTACTGACTTCTCTGCTAAGTTGTAATGAGAGATATTTTCTTAGCTCCCTATTTTTTTTTAGTTTTCTTTTGAAAGTTTGATTTAATGATGTAATACTTAGATATATATAAAAAGTAAGTGATAGAATAATTTAATTACAAAAAATCACTTACTCTTTACTTGATCTTTTAGATTAATCAATGAAAAATATTCATTTTAGGCATTGTTGATTCCTTGTTGAAATATTGTTTCATATTGATTTTATACTGAAGTTTTAAGTAAAAATTAGAAAATGTTTTATTTTTAAACACCAGTTATCATAAATCAGAACAGATAGTGTAGTTAAATTTCCTTGCCTTATTAGTTCTGTAAATGAATTTTTTGAAAATATTTCTGACAAATGACTCAATTAAATGCACGAATATTATGAAAAACATTCATTCAACATAAAAAAAACATTTTTTTAAAATTGGTATTTTTAAAAAAATGCTCCAAAAATATTAAATCTAAGCCTTGTTATATATGTTAGTTTGTCATATATGTTATATATGTTATATTGTTAGTTTGTCAGTAATTTGTTTATATGTTATTTTGTATTTCAAAAATATCATAAAAATCAGTAAAACTGAAAAGAGTCTCCCCTCCCCTCAAATATTATTTCTTTTTGCAAATAAATTATCTACATTTGAATTTTAAATTGTTCAAGCTTGTACAAGTGTGAGTAACTAATATATTTTGCAAATTATGTTGTTATAAATTTTAAACAGTTGGTTTGGATATGATAAAGTGAAAGTGCATTAATAAGCATTCATTTAAAATATTAAAACACATTCCATATGACATTCTATTGATAGTATTTTACCTTCCTCATATTAATAAGGCTAACTTAAAAATTTGTATTTTCTTTTTATTCAATCACAAATCTGACTATGTCCAAAGTAATTTTAATGCATTTAATTGTTATATATATATATATATATATATATATATATATATATATATATATATGCATTTAATTGCTATTTATTTTCAAACTAATATTAAATGAGGAGGTTGATACTTTAATTGGAATCTCTCTTCCATTTAAATTCTTTTTTGTTTTGAAATTTTTTTTAAGAATTTTTAATCCATATTAATTTTTTATATTTTGGGATTGTTTTGTAAGAAATGATTTATTTCTTATTTTCAGTCTAAGATTTGTAATTTAGTTAATCTATTAAATATTAATCATAATCTATTAAATATCAATTGGTTTTTTTCTCAATCAACATTTAATAGGCTATTGTACATTTTTATAGCAATTACTTGGTCATAATTATGATGCTTCATAAAATTATAAATTAATCAATTCTGCTTAATAATAATTTTCTTAAAACAAACTAGTTCCATATAAAAAATTTATTAAAACATCATGACCTTGGACATTGTTTCCTCAATTTTATACTTATTCTAATTTTTATATGAATATGCAAAATAAAAGTTTTTTTTTTTTTAAAAAAAAACCTTTGCCAAAGTTTTGCAAAGAAAAATTTGGTAAATTTTCTTACATTTTGTGCAATTATCCCTGTGAAAAATGCAATTTAAAAATTTACTTCTGTTTATAATGTCACAAAATTGAAGCAACATTAAAGGTTCAATTTAACAGTTTCAAGTTCTGTATATAAACTGTTCCTTACTATCTTAAATATTATTTCCTTACATTTTTATTTTGAATGAATTTCGATTATTAGTATATAACTTGCGTCACTATGTTCTGTTTATTTTTTATATAAGACGAAAAGCTTAGTTTTTTTTTTTCAATATTTTTATTGCATTTTTGCCTTGAATTGAATTTGAAATACCAAGCATAAAACTTACCTAAGAACTTCAAAATTACCTTTATTATCATACTGCTATAGAATTACATAATGGACTATTACTAGTGATGGAATTCAACTCTCTCCTTATATAGAAAGATCTTTTGTGCAAAAAGTGATTATCAAATGTCACTCGTTCAGTAAAGGAATGTTAACTTGTATGTAAAAGAGAAATTTTGGTTGATTTGGAAGATTTTCTGTAGTTGAGAATGAAAAATTCATTATTTGTAGTGTACTATTTTTTAAACAAATTGTTTGTATAAAATATATTTTATACAAACGATTATTATTATTTTATTAATGTTATTTTATTAGTTTTATTAAATGTTTAAACAATAAAATTTTTAGATTTTTTTTTCCCTTATGAGATTTTCATACTTGCTTCTGTTTTCTTTTGTGTTAAGTTTTTACAACTTTGTGCAGGCTTGAATTTTAAAATTTGAATAACTGATTTAGACCATATTTAATTTATATGAATTAAATACCATATGCAAATAATATATTAGTGTATTATTAGATTTTAAATTTTGTAATATTAACATATTAAGAAGGTGTATTTGAATAAAAAGATTTAATCTGTATGGATGTTGTTAAATATCTTCTAGCTTGGAAAAATAGCAAAAATTCAATTTTTAATTGTTTTTTTTTATATTTACTTGTTATTGAATTGATTAAAAAATTTTTCTATTTATATGTATAATTTATTAATAAAAATAAATTTTCCATTCATTCTTATATTAATTAGAGAAAAAAATTATTTTGAAGTATTGGTCAGTTTAAATTAACTACTATTGAATTGAATTTAAATCTAATTTTTATTTGCAGTGAAGTGGGACACATTCATCATCATCACATTCACCAGCATCATTATCATCATCCGCCTCCACCAAGATTGCATCATTTTAGTGTGCCATCTGTTATTGGTCTTCCAACAGGAATGGTTAGATTTTATTCTTAATTTAGTAAAATGATATCTTGTTCACTATTTTGTTCAGTAGCATTTAAGAGTGATGGATATAATAATATGGTGAAGATTCAGTTACAAGTTCGTGTTGACAGTAATATTTAACTGCATTCAATTGATTTTATTGTTAAATTATGTAAATTGAAATTAGTTTATATTTATATAAAAATATTACAATTAATTCTAATATTCCTTAAAATCTTTTAAACTTTCTCCAAAAATTTTCATACTTATGATAAATTTATTATAACATAGATGGTTAATATTTTTGTAGATACATTTTTGTTCCTTGGCTGATTGTAAAAAATTTTTAATAATCCACTATCTTGCAATAAATAAAGTTTTATCATAAAATTTAAAAACTTAAATATAAAAAAAAATTTTTTTACATGATTTTTCAATACAACAGAAACTGATTAACCTTAAATTCGAAACAGGAAAACCTTAGTGGACAGTTATGATTCAATTAATTACTACTGATATAATATTTTAAAAACATTTTTGATTTTACTTAGTGCATTTATTTTGATTTTATTTTATAATCAAATTTTGAATTTTAATCAAAATTTGAAGCATTAAAACTGTTTTCAAGAATTCATTTGAGAGCATTCTGTTGATCAATCCATTGTGCTGATGGCTAGATCATATTTTGGCCTTCAGTTCAACAGTTTGCTTCATCCTTGGTGCCTATGTTTATAGTGGTATAAAGTCTACTTTAAAAATGTAAGTCTTGATCCAGTTACACTTATATGCAAAGAAAGTAACTGTAAAGCTTAAAACAAAATCAATCAAATCTTTGACCAACCTATGAAGAAATTTTCTAATATTTGTGAATGTGAGATATTTTTCTATCTCTCTCAATTATTTATAATATTTTCTAAAGATTTGATTAATTTAATAAAATTGTTACTATTAAAAATTTATTGCTGATTTCAAATTGATATTTGCTTTAACTTTCATGCATTTATGTCTCATAAAATTAATCAGCATTCGTTTGAAATAAACTGAAATTATGATAATCTTCATTTAAAAATGTTATTTTATTTTTCTTTTGCAGCCTATGAGTATTAGGCCTCCTGAGCTGTTTGGTTTGCCTCACATGACTGAGCTTCCTCCTACACCTCCTCTATTCCAGCACCACTACGTACCTGTGTTGCCACGTCAAGTACATGCTAGGATAGAAGTAAGAATATCTTTTATTTCAGCAAAATATTTAAAGGAGTTATTGCTGGAAAATTTTAAATAGTTGAAATCTGTATTTAAGCCTGATTTCTTTTTGTTTGTTGAAAGTTGTTTTCTCATTAGCAATAAATAAATATTTTAAATAAAAATATATACAATGTCATTTTATAAATTTTCAATGTTATTTTTATTAGTCAAATACAATTACTTCACTTTAAATTTTTTACCTTTTATGAATTATGAAAGAAAGTATCTAATAAAAAATAAAATGTAAAATAATGTTAATTTTTTAAAAGCTAATTTTCATGCATTTTCATTTTTTTTTTCAGTTTAAGAAAAGTAAATTTTTTGTTATTTAAGTTATTGTTTATTTAAAAATATTTTTAAACTTATATAAAATAATAAAACATTAATGTTTGTTTTAATATTCCTTTAAGAAGAGATGTATACATTGATATCATCTATATCAAAGAAATATCATTATTCATTAAAAAAAAGTTGTGTGATAAATTTCATAATCAATCTGTTCCTTAAACACATTTTATAAAAAACCTGTCACGATCATATTTTGTCTCAATTCTTGCATATATTTGTGGAAATTGCTATTTAATTTGCTTTAATATTTGCCATGTCAGTGCTATCTGTCGGTGATGAGTTTATATGCTAATTGTGCATTTTATGCAAAACTTTGAGTAAATAATTAATGCCATGCTTTCAAAAGATTAAATGTTTAACTTTTCAGTTGTTAATAATCTAGATTATTCTATATCTATTCATTTTATAATCATCTAACAACCCTGATATTTTAACAAGAATTTCGCTGAGATCAATTTTTTTGACGTGCATAATGTTCCCTTTTATGTGGAACATAGCATGTTACATAGTCTGTTCAAACTCAATTTTTCAATGATAAATCTTTGTGCTATCTTCCTTTTTTAAACATGATGACATCACTCATATCTGCATTAAATGCATATGTTGAAATGCTGTATTTTATATATCAACATATGTCTTGAAAATTTCACCTTCATAAAAAATAATGAACTAAAATCTACAGAATTTGATAAGTTAACTACTAGGGCCAATAATATACTTAAGCACTTATCAATAATATTTAAAAAATTTCCTTGGAAATTTAATTTTTTTTAAACAGCTTTTATATTTTAAGAACTTACTAATTTCAATGTGCTTAATTTGCAAAAATAACATAAAACTTAAAAATATTGAAAATATTTTTGCATTTTTTACACTGTAGAATTCTAAGCTCTAAATACAACTCTATTTTATATCTTTTTTGTATAATAAATCCATTTATTTTGTTATGTTTTGAATTAAATTGTTATTTTGACTGTGAATGTATGTTTGCGTATTTGTTTAATTATGCCTTTATTTTTAATCATATTATTTGCCGATATATCAATATAAAATGTTTTAATTTAAGGATTATGTGAGATTTGCTGACCAGCGAAGAATGGCTGTAAATCGTGGTGCCTCTCAAGCTACTATAGAAAGATATACTTTGCCTCACAAATACAAGAAGGTTTGTGTAAGAAATTAATTTTCTGCCATTTAATACTAGATATTATAACAATTTTAAAGGATTTATTTCTGATTATATTTATTTTTACCTTTAGATTATTAAATGCAACGAAAATGAGGACAATTTAGAAAAATGTACTATCTGCCTTTGTGAGTTTGAAGATGATGAAAATGTCAGGTACCTGAATTTTGTACAATTCTCTTTGAAATTTCTACTTTCTTTCACTCTTCACTTTCTTTTCTTTTCTTTTTTCTTTCTTTCTTTTTTTTTTTTTTTTTTTTTTTGTACCCTTTTTCTTAAAGACAACTTATTTGAAAATTTTGACACACTTTATATTTGTTAGAAGTTCAAACTTTTCAATTCTTGCAAAATATTGTAGCTTCTTTTAATTTAAATTATATCAAGAATAATTTATAACTATTTTATTATTTATATCTTAAATAATAAGTTTATGTATTTGTTGAAAAATGCAAAGTTTTTACTTCAATTGATTCTTTATTTGGTTAAAGATAACTAAATTAAGATGGTAGCTGAAATTGAAGAATTTAATATGATAATTAGTAATTACCAATAAGTGGTTTTTTAGAATTTGTTCTTTATAGCCTCCCCTAATTTATTCAGAAATCAAAATATTACAGAAATGTAAGAAAAGGAATTGAGTTTCAAGTGTTAATAATCAACACAATAATTATTACAAGTGATGATAAACCATTCCATGTATTCCTAAGGTGATGTATGCTATCTTAGATGGTATCATTATTGTATATCATCTTGAAATATTAAGGAAATTAAAAAAATATTTGGAAAACATGCTTTTATATGTTTAAAATTTTTGTATCTTTTAAAGGATAAGGAGAAATTAATCAAAATATAAAATGTGTCTTTAACACATTTTCTTAATAATTTTGTTTAATTTTAATTACCACAATGAAAAATTTGTATTTTTTCTATAAAATTGCTTCATAAGAATTAACTCAAGAAAATAGACATTTGAAGTAAAGCTTATACTTACCAATATTATTAATAATTCACAAAATTATGATAGAAAGGGAATATAGGATCACAAATATGTATGTCAGCCATTTATACTCACAGTGGGTAACATATATTTATTATTTGAGGAATAATAAAATTATTTACTTCTCATAAATTTGTTTACTTTAGAAAATTATTTAAAAATTTCTAGTCCTTTGCATTGAAAAATTTCTGTAAGAGAAAAACTTTGATGTATAATAATGCCTAATCAAACCTAGATAATCAAGAATGTGCAGTATTTGGTTTATACACAAAAAAGAAATTGAATGATAAATAAATAGAATTGTGTTTTTACAAGAAATGCTATTTCATATAAGCACATGAATATCTTTAACATTTATCAAAGTATTTAATTTAGTTAAATATTTAAAAAAATTTTCATTATGTACAAGTTTTTTAACAATCATATTTTTTCAATCTCAGGAGGCTGCCATGTATGCATTTGTTCCATATTGAATGTGTTGATCAGTGGCTGACCACCAACAAGCGGTGTCCAATATGTAGAGTGGATATTGAAGATCACTTGAAAGATTTTGGCATTACTTCGTGATATTGCTACTACTATTCCAAATACTATGGTATAGTGTTTAGAATTTAACTTCAGTGTCATTGACTGATGTTTTATATCTTATTGCACTAAAATATTTCTACTCAATTGTTTTTCTACATTTTATAAGTGTGTACTATCTTCCAAATAACTGTTCAAATGTAACGAAACACAACAATGAGCTTAGTGGCATAATAATAAATATTTGTTATAACAGTAAAAACTAACTATAAGTAATTTATTGCAATAATTGGTTAACACTTAATTAGTTTTAATGATATACTACACAAAACATTTGTTGCTGTTCAATTCTTACTTAAAATGTGGAATAAACTAAAATATTTGCCTTTAAAAGTTATCTGGATTGTATTCATAACGTTTTTCGTGTAATTATTAACACTTTTCTGAAAATCATGTTCAGAATTTAAATTTCATTCGATTTAAGCGCATATATGTAAAATTTTAGTAATGCCTTTGAATCTTATAAATTATCTGTGAGAAATTCTATAGGAATTAAAGAAACAAAAGGAATAACTTAATTAGATATAAGGACTTTATGTAACTTGTTTATCACTAATAAAAGTAACTAATGGAATTTATTCTCAACTTACTTTTTCAATACTTTTTAGTAACTACTCAATTTCATCTAGCTAATATTTTCAACTGCATGAGGAGGTACCTATTTAGGTAAATTTTCATATCACTCTTCTCTAGTTAAAGATGGTACGCACGTTTCCGTGCTATGGAGGAAGGTTTAGTCATTTCAGAAATTATTTTTGTTTAGTATTTATAAAGATGCTCACCACTCTGACATCAGCTTTTCTGTAGAATTGCATTGATGATTTATATTTATATATTTTTTATGTGAAAGACAATTTTTATTGTAATTGTGTTATTCAGCTTTTAATTGTTCATTAATGAATTAGTGCTGGTCTGAAGTGGCATTTACGGTTATAATAGTTACAAGCGTTGTGTATTTTTTTTCATATTTTCAATGTGTTGATTTGTTTTGATATTTATTGGGATTAGTAAATGTTAAAATATTGAGTGGAATGAAGCAAAAAAACGTGCTATTCATAGCATACATCATGCCTCTGTATCTACTGAATATTATGTAAAGATATTAACAGTTAATATCCAGCATATTGCTAAGATATTTATAATCTAGAATTATGCCTTTATGTTAAAGTTGAAAAATAATTATATAGATTGATTTATAGAAGACAGTGTATTATATCATGTGAACAGTTGAATTTCTAAAATATGCAATATAATTGCTTAAAATCATAACTTGGACGCAATATATTTTGCAAAATTTATTTAATTAATACCTTTTTTAAGAGTAGTTTAATAGAGTATGATGTGATATGTAAACCAAAAAGCATTATATGATTTCAAAAATTTTCATTAGTAGAATCATATGTGAATAGATTCATATATGATGACAGAGGTTGATGTGTAGTTATGCTTTTTGATGTCAATATATATCTTTAATTATCTTTATTTTTGTGATTAATTAAGAGATTGGTTTGTTAAAGTAATTCTATACCTACTTACTAAAAGAAAAATTCTAATATATCTATATATAATCTGCAATTTTAACTGATCTTTAAAAGTTTAGTTACCTGCAGATTATATAATATTCAATTCTTTTTCATTTTGAATAATTATTTGTTTTGAATTAAAATTCTGGTATAGAAAGTTTTCTAGTAAAATATTTTTATATTTCGTCACATTATTATTTTTAGTTATATTTTTAATTTACATATTTTTTTTTGTCAGTGAATAATTAATAAAAATTCTTTGATATTCAAATTGTTCACCAATAATTTACAAAAAGAAAATGTTAGAGTTTGATCATTTGTAAATGTGTAAAGTCATAAAT